>BPLR01020093.1:0-69744 GCA_021605095.1 Caerostris extrusa | reverse complement strand
GCTACTATGTTTGAAAAAAATAAGACCAGACGTCGAAAACATTTCCGCTGCCATAATAATTACTACTAAGCAAAGACAGTTCTGCAGCAATTTTTCAGGATATGTTAAAATAATTCGAAGAATAAACACGAAATATGTGCCTAACTGGAGCCGAATGTACTACAATTTCAATTTCATCATTCCTCCTCACACTCAGAAATAAAAAAATAAAAATAAATAAAAAATTCCACTTTATTAAAAAAAAAAACACCCTATCTAATTAAAGACGGTACACGCTAGTCAAGACAACTTCTCGAGAGTTAAATTTATGGATCGGAATTTCCTTTCGCAATAATTTTTTCATATTTCCCAGCTTCGCAAGTGTTGACCTTAGTGGGGAGGGGTGCGAGACGACATGTAACAAAAAGAAAGAAAAAAATATTTTTTTAAAGTAACAGATGGGAGGATATGAAGGAGGGAAAAAATCCTTCTCCAGCATATTTATTAAAGATTCTTCGCTGCAAACTCGATGATAGATGAGAGTGGAGTAAATCAACTCAATTAAATTCCACCATCAATAACATGCTGGATATTCTCGAAAAGCCAAGTTTCCGGTTTCATCCATAATGCTGAGTCTCTTTTGACTTAAATCAAGGGACGAGCTTTTTTTCTAAGATCGATGGCGTGGCATAAGTAGCAGGGAAATTTATGGTCAGCATCTCTTCTGTCTATCGCCAAGCAGTTTTTTTCTTTTTTTCTGCTTTTTGTGCTAGCCTCAGGGAAGGATTAAGCTTTTGACACTAATTGGAAGTAATAAAAGCGATATTTCGGAAAGCATTTGCAAATTAATAATGGTTAAGTTTTCTGACAGTCGAATTGTGAAGTGGGGACATTGGACTTTTCTCATTAAAAATGGTGTGCGCGTAACGCCATTAATATTGTATTTTGCTCCGGAATTCGAAATGATAAATATTCTCATTACAACCATACTGGCACCTAAGTGCAAAAGTCATTTTTCTTTTCAATAATTTTGTATTTCCACAACGTTTAAAACGTAAGATATTCTTATTTGAATGTTGCAATAAGTCTTAAAAAGTGACATAAAAAAATTAAATTATAATTTTATTTTATTTCGTTATTTTGAAAAACAATTCTCTAAACAGTAGTTTCAAATGTTAAGAACAATTGAGAAAAATCTTTGTACTAAAATAAATTATTAAAATGTTTTTTTTTGTAAAAATAATAAAATGAAAATAAAATATATTAAATATTAGAGAAAAAAATAATATATGTAAACTAACATTTGTGTTATTTAGAAAGTAGATGAACTAATGGAGGAATATTTATAAAAATATTCCTTTATTAGTTCATTTACTTTCTGAACAACACAATGTTAGTTTGGTGGATTTTATCGCTCTATGGTGATTTTGTGCCACACTTTAGGCTAGACCGGGACCTACAGATTAATGTGGATTCCAAACTACTAACAAACACCCATTCCACCACCAGGATTATAACCTGAAGTCTGTGATACCAAAGGCCAGAGCACTAGCCAATTGACCATCAGGTCATACACAATGTTAGAGATTAAACTAATCATTTTAAATAAGTTTATATATATATAATTTGTAAACATATTTTTCTTTCAAATATGAATATATGTAATTTACTGGGTGTGTTAAAGTGGTATTCTTTTTAAATTGTAAGCTACAGTAATGACCATCCCTAACACATACGTCTCACATAACTAAAATATTTCTAAGTTATCCTTGTTATTAACTGCATTAAGTTTCTAATACTTCTATTCTTTCAAAAAAAAAAAAAATGAAATGCACTATATTGGATATATACATTATAAACATACATAAATAATATGACTATAGAGAATTAGAAAATAAAATCGATATTTTGTTGGAGCATTAACGTTAAACATTTAATACCTTGCAGAGCTTAATATATACATCAAATGTAAATAAATTCATATGAATTTGCACTATTTTTCGTATATAATATAGTTTTCGCTAATTAAATCCATTTTTAAAAGATTAATTGATTTAAACTCACATTCATCATTTGAATAATTGTACCTAGGTATTTAGGGGTAAAGAAATCCATAAATATCTTGCAAATTAATTCACAGTCGCCTTCCGTATCGTGAGAAAACCCCCTTCGTCGAAGTGAAGCAGCATTCAGAGCGAAACGACATCTTTGCATTTGAACGAACTCATCAGAAGCACTTTCTATGAAATTTAGAGACTTAATTCCTCTGCTTTCCATGTTTACGGAATAGATGGAAAACTTATTTTAGCGGGGAATATACCCGCGCCGAAGCCAGAGAATTTATGCAGTTTCCAAAACAAGTGAGGTGCAGAATAGCAAATGAAGTTGAAGAGTACTGTGTGCCCTTTGCATATCTAAAATATTTCTGAAAATTCAAAAAGGCAAGTTAGCGAGAAGTTTTTAGTTTTCGACTAGTATGCCATTCCTTTTAAGGAATTCAAATATATTCTTTGACAGAATTCCTGGAATCAGTAACCAAATATTATAAAGTAATATTTAGTTATTTTTCCCACAATGAATGTCGACAATTCGAAGGACTTTTGACAATGTCAATGCTGGTGTTAAATTTATTTGTAATTTAATAAATTATTTTGCTTCTAAAAAACTGATTAATACGACGAAACAATTTAATTTAAAGAGTATCTATTTTCATATGCAACTAACAATTGTACATACTCATATTTGAAAGAGAAAATATGCCTTTAAAAATAATTTGGTTATGTATACCTAAAACTTACAATAAAATGTTATGTCTATTTATTATTTTATATCTCTATAGTGACAAGAAATAAAAAATCTATAAACTAAAAATTGCAATTTATTTCAATATAATTCATACAAATGAGGGATTATAAAAATTATATTTATGTAAAATAAATGTCTGAAATAGCATATTTTTAACATCTATTTTATATTGAGAATATGCATATCCATATATTGGCGCCTTTATAAAAAAGAAAAAAATAATGGAACAAGAAAAATTTAATTAAAACTAATTATTGTAAATGAAATGGACAATGTTATCAAATTTTTATTTAAATATGTATGTTATTTGACTACAATAATTGTTTATGTTGTTTCACTACAATAATTGTTTATGGTGTTTAAACAAATTAATTTTCTCAACACTGGTTATTTAAATATTATCAAGATAAAAATTGTAGTTATCCTCACTTAGACGACATTCACATAATAGATATACATTAAAGTAGTACAGCCTACTGGCAAGGGATCAATTTAAAACAGTATAACCTCTAAAATATATAATGAAAGCATCCAGTTTCATACTTAAAATCCCCAATTTCAAAGGTTTATTTTACTATACTTTGTCGGTAAATACGGAAATGAAACCGCGAATTTCACAGCAAGTGAGCCATTCATAAAGACTTAAAATCAAAGTTCGAGGTCAGCTGCCAAAATAAAAACAGAATAACCCTTTGATTGTCGGCTGAAAAATGCGATGAAGTGTTCTTATCCATGTGGAAGTTCTTTTACAGTAGCGCGGCAACCACAGTCATCCATCAAGCTGTAGACGTCACATGAGTAACTGCGATCAACATCTCCATAATGGCGAAGCGTAAGCATTTCCGATAATAGATATCCTTTTCGGAAATTCCAGTGGAATACTTAATTATTATTGAAAAAACCCATGATAAAACCGATTGCACTAAGCAAAAAGACTTGGGTAATAAACCATAAGTTATTAGCAATTGTTCAAAAAAGGTGCCATTTTATAGGGGCCTGATGGCCGAATGACTAGCGCTCTGACGCTCAGTGCCACAGGTTTTGGGTTTGAGTCCCGGCGGTACCATGAATGTTTGTAGTGGTTCGGAATCCATTTTAAGCCGTAGTGCCCGATCTAATAGGATCGTAGAGCGTTGTGGGGATAGTGTTACACGCGTCCATACCATACCTTCACGCTACACCTGTCCCCTGTGTAGTGCTAAATGAATAACAGCATTCGTCGGTGCAACCCCACCACATGCCTTCTTCAAAGCTCGTTTGAATTGGGCTGCTCACAGGGAAATCGTCAATACGACCCAATCATCGACATAATTAAAAAAAAAGAAGAAAATGCCATTTTACGGCTCAAGGGCTAAGACAGATTTGAATGCTTCAAACAATTTATTATTTCTAAAAGATGTCATTATAAATAGCAGCAGCATGAAAGAAAAGGATACATTAAAAGAACAATAATATTGTTCAATTAATCTATTCTTTTTTTTTTTTTAAATTTGGTTTATTTTGCATAAACCTTAATATTAATAATTGAGCTAAATAAAAGCAGATTCCTACTGGCAGAGTTCCCTTATAAGTCAATCAAAGAAAGAAGTGCATGACAAAAAACGTTGTGTATGACAAAAGCATGTTATTCTGCATTGACAAAACAGAATTCCATGAAGAATAGGTTGGATAACAATGGTCCGAGTTCCATTTCGAAAGATACGAACTATTAATATATGCTTGAGAACAAACTTCTTCTGGCACGAATACTGAAAACACGATAAGCGCTTGTTATAACAAAGATCAAACTAAATACTAAAACACATATTAAATCACTTTTTACTGTCAAGCATTCAAATGTACTTTTAAAGATATTATAGTATTTATTCTATTGTGTTAGATAACATTCTACAAAAATACACATGCATTAATCTCATAAAAAAATACATAAATATTGGAAATAAATGTATATAAAATATTTTTTAAATTTTAAGGGAATTTTTCTTTTTTTAAAGTCAAGAATTATTTCTCAAAAGTCTGTGCATCCTGATTTATGAGAACACTCTTGTTGATATTCTAGATAATTAGCTTAAATTATATTACCCATCTCGAAAGTAATTAATTATTTTCCATATAAAAAGAGTTTTCTTTTGATAATGCTACAGTAACATAAAAGTTTATTAATGATGATCTCATAGGTTGTTTTATTGAGCAAGGGCCAAGCCTTGCTTAAGAGCTAAAGATTTCATTAAATTTTCCACTTTGAAAAAAAAAAAATTATTTAATTAAAAACGAGTGAAAACAGAAGTACCGAAAGGTGAAATAAAAAAGAATTAATAAAATTATTAATACACCAAACCATTTTTTAAATCCATAAAATGTAATTAACATTGAGTGACAAATTAAAAGATTACCATGGTTTGGTTTGTCGCTCTACGGTCATTTTGTGAACACTTTGGGCTAATTAAACAGGGCCCTACAGTTTAATTTGGATTCCGAACTAACAAACATTAATGCCACCGTCAGGATTCGAACCTGAAGCCTGTGGTACCAAATGACAGAACACTAGCCAATTGGCCATCAGGCCGCAAAGGAGATTAACATGGAATGTGAACCCTATAAATTAATAAAAGTAATGTGTATATCACAAAATGAAGGATAGAGATAATCCAGAAATGGCAGTGGATAACACTGATTTTTTTTTTTTTAATTAAATACAGGTTAAATTGTCGGAAACTCTGCACGAAACAAATTACCACCGGAACAAAATATAAAATTTGCCCTTTTAATTTGGATTCCAAACATTAATGCCACTTTTTAATCGTCATTTTAAAGATCAAACCTGAAGCCTAAAATGGTAATTTCAAAATGATAGAAATTTTCTAGCTGGTACAATTGGCCAATCAGGCCGCAAATTTCGGAAGATTAACATGGAATGTGAACCCTATAAATTAATAAAAGTAATGTGTATATTCAAAAATGAAGGATAGAGATAATCAAAATTGGCGATTGGATACACTGATTTTTTTTTTTAAAAAATTTTATTTTTCGTAATTAAATACAGGTTAAATTGTCGGAAACTCTGCAACTGAAACAAATTAACTACTTTTCCTGAAAAACTGTAATATAAAATTTGAAAATTAGTGTCATTTTTTTTTTTTATGTAAATGAAATATTACTTTTTAATGCATACAAAAATCATATTAACTTTTTAATCATCACTTGAGAGTGAGATTTTTAAAGATCAAAAAACATTCTTAGAAAAATAAAATGTAATTTCAAAAATGTATAACATGAAATTTTCTAAACTGGTACTGTGAAATTTTGGAAAATCAGGAAGCTTCCAAATTTCGGAGCGCAATCACTTACGGTTGAATGCTTTGAAACTCGTTGCATGCAAAAAATTGCTAATCAGACAGCAATGGTCTAAAATCAGTTCTAAAAAAAGTAAGAATATAACAAACATATTTAAACAAAATTAAAGCGATTAAACTTCCTTATACTACTACTAAGTTAAAATAACGCCCAAAACATTTATTTTAAAATTTTATTTCTTGATGTCGTAACTTAAAAAAAAAAAAAAAAACAGTAAATTATATGCAGGAAGTGAATTATTATCAACTGAAAATCAAAAGCAACGAAACGAGATCAACAACGAAAAAATTTAAATGAAAATTTAAAAATGGAAGATAGCAATTTTTTTTTTTTTTTTATGTAAATCTATTTCAGAATAGCGGAATCACAGTTAGATTGTCAAGTAATTGACGTCATACAGGATTCCCAAGAAACCAAAATGTAAAACGACATCGTCACTCTTGAGAGTGAGAAAAGTGCTTATTAATAGATGGCGAAACGTAAACGTTCTTATAATCAGCTCGAGAGGGAACATCTTCGAAACCCCAGAAAATATACATCATTAAAAAAAAACTATTTTGAGGATAGCTATCGTTCATTAGACTGCAGCAATTAAACGAATTATTATCAATGATCCTAAATCAATACAAAGTTTAAAACACGCATAAATTTAAGTCACGTAAAAATCAGCATTATTTTTATAATCTTAATTGAAGTTTCTCGTGATGCGTGAGGATATTAATCTTTTTTATATAATAACTTATACTGTTACATATTTTTTTATTTCATAACGTCACTTTTTTTAGAGACGCCACAGACCACTAACCAGGACAACATCAAATTCACACATGATAAAAAAAAAAGTACACAAGCCTTTGATTGCAGATTAAAAAATGCAACCAAGAAGTGTTTTTATTTACGGAGAACACTCTTTCGCAGTAGCACGATTACCACAACAGTCCATCAGGCAATTGACGTCACACAAGGGTCCCAAGAGTCACAACAGAGATCGACATTCCCCCAGTGGCACTCAGAAAAGTGCCTATTAATAGATGGCGGAACGTAAGCATTCCAGATAATCAACTCGCGAGGGGACATCATCTTCGGAAACCCCGGTCGGAGAGAGAGCAGCAGCACAGAGTGTTGTCAAACTTCAAATGTCGACAAGAACAAGGTCGTATGATGGAACGTCTTCCGGGAATAAAGGACGCTGCTGAAAGGATGGGGGATATTTGCGAAAAGATTTGTCTTCAGGGACGGTGTGTGATGGAGGAGCAGTGAGTAGTTAATGTGATTACATCGTTTCAAACGTCAAAAGTCATCTTTATGGCGTAGAAGATGCACCAGATAATATAGTGGATACCCTGAGTGGTGTTTGTTATCTTTGCCCTGAACTATGGCATGAAACTACTGATGGTTAGATGCACTCATTTATTTTTGTAATTCCATCCGCTTTACTTGTTACAAAAAATGATTTTGAAATCAACATTAAATATTGGGTCATTTAAATAGATAATTGGGACAGCATGTTTTTCATTTTTTTTTTTCTTTGTATCAAATTTTTAACCATTAAAACTCTCATATGTTAAACTTTTAATGTTTGTAATTTACCTTAATGTTTTCCTCACATTAATAACCAAAACGTTTAAGCACAAAGAAAGAGTCAAGAAGTTAAGTACAAGCGAAAGTAGAATTGAAATGAAAAAGGTTTTAGTTTAAAAAAAATAATAATAATTAATAAATAAAATTTTAATTACACAATATTTTGAAATGCGAAGTATACACAGTATTTTGAAATTTTGACTACACAGTAAAGGAAGTTCATAGAAAAAAAAAAAAATCATTTCTGAATGAAAAAATAACAGCGAAAATTTCTCACATTTTTTCATTACATAAAAAATTTTCATTTCTTTACTGAAAAATCTCTTCCGAGTGTTACAAAATTTTGGAATAAAAAATATTTAGAATTTTTTTTTTTTATTATTTTTTTTATTACTTTAGAATAAAGTTAAGATTTTATTCAACATTTTAGAATCAATCAATTTCAAATCTGGCCAAGCAATTTTTATATATATTTACTAGTACATAAAAGTATGGTAGGTTTAAAACTTGACTGTTTATTTAAAAGTTTAGATATTTTTGAATCTAAAAATTTTATTAGTATTAAAATTTGATTTCTTGTATAATTATTTCAATTGCAATCATTTGCTAATGTCATTTTATGATAAAAAAATACATAAATGATACGTTTTCTGTAACTCTTACCCAATTAAATTTTGGCTTTGCACATAAGTTTTCATAATTAAAGTTAACCTTCATTTATTTTCCTAAGATGAGTTAGCATAAAAATAAACATTTCGAAATACCATTCTATTATTTATGAAATAACATAAAATAAACTATCAAATAATATATAAGGAAGCTAAAAAAACTTTTTCAATGTTAACTAGATAAAATACAATCTTATTCCAGGAAAACTATAAAACTCTTGACATAAAATCGGCAACTTATAAAAGATCACGCGATTTTCACACAATAAAAACCATATTGAAAAATAGAGGAAATTCAATTTGTCTCAAATAAAGGAAACTTTTTTCATCCTTCAAATGAAAAAGTAAAAGATATACCGAGATAACATTGCACAAATCGGAATTTCGTCTCGACACACCTCAATTTTCCTTGAAAGCAGACTTCTGGGTTTCTTAACCACTTATTTTGGAGCATATTTGGCGCCGATTTCATGAATTTAGCTAAATATGTACTATTTTCGCGCCAATTCAGTTGAGTGTGGAGTGATTTAAATAAGAAAAAAAGCATATCACAAATAATAATGGTTTAATAATTCCTATAGCAATTTAATACATTGTGGCATTAGCAATTAGATACATTGTTAAAAAAATATATAAGGGCAAAACTATATTAATATAATCACAGCTATAAATTCATAAATTTAAGGAATAAATCTACTATATGATATACAATTTTTAATAATATAAATCTACTATATTATATGCTATTAAAAATTTATTCTATAATATCAGTGTAAAAATTATATTTTACTTCTGTTTTGATGTTGAACAATGTAAAACTAATTTTCTTTCATATTTTAAAAACAAAAATTTACATTTTAAATAATAACGTTTCGATATTTTTTGCACATGTTCACATTTATATATTATTCATAAAATAATTCTGAATTCTTATGTTTTTCTACAATTAAATGTATAATAATTTTGGACAGCATATTATAACAAGTAAAATTTTATAAATTACTTAATGTGAAAGAAAAAAATTAGCTTACCACAAAATATACAACTTTTTATTCTAACTGCTTGTTTCAGAAATTCAAATAAAATGCAAATCAAATAAAAAAATTATTATCATTTTTTAGTAATGATATTTCGATAATGGAGCATAAAATTAAAAGGTCGAGATAAAAATCACGATCTGACAATAATTGTGCAAAAAAAAGGTATAGGTATTCAGTTAATTCTAGAAAAGTTATGTATTTCTTATCACATTTCAAATCTCCCGCACTTTTTTATGAATTTAGATAAGAAATTGGATGCATAGTTAAAAAAAAAAATTTTCGTTACTCCATTAAGCTTTCCTGTCTTTTTTGTCAGTGAATCAATACTTCTGAAAAAAAAAAAAAAGGAGGAAGGATGAAGAAAAAAAAAGAGAGCAAATAAAATGATATAAAACTATCAGTTTCATTAAAAATTAATCTTCAATTTTATTTATAACAAATTATTATTAAAAATTTTGTAAAATTTTTTGTTGTTTGAGAAAATTTTGTTTTTCGAGAAACTCACTCAACAAGAAATAAAACCAGCATTTTAAGTACAAATAAGTCATGAAGATTCAAGTTTTAGAAAACATTTCAACTATAAGAATATATTTGTTATTTATATATATATATATATATATATATATATATATATATATATTCTTATTGCATATTTCAACTATATATCTAGAATAAAAACAACTCTGAAGGGATGCCCCTAGTAATTTCTTAGAAGATGAATTTTTTAAACGAATGCAAAATGATTCTGTTTTATGTGAATAGGTACGTATCATTCATTTTAAATAAACAATTCAGCAAACCAGAAAACTATTTAATTTTTGCACATTTATTGTTTTCGATACTACACACGTGTCCATTAAGTGTTAATGGTCAATAACTACTAAAACGATTTCATGCATTTAAGGTATATCAGTTTTTTTTTTTTTTTTAATACTTCACAATTGTAAAGTATGCATTTTACACAATCTTTTTCATAACATCTTAGAATGCTTAACTCGTGAGCCAATGATAAAGTGTACAGGAGGCTTAAGGCGTGTGTGTAAAATGGAACACCACTGGTGTACACTAAAAATCATTTTTTAACAAATAATGTGTGTGCAATGTAATATAATTGCAAAGTAACATAATCCAACAATAATATATATATATATATATATATATATATATACACACTAGCATTGACATATTCTGACATACACTTTTTCAATGTAGGGAAATCTTGTAGTAAATAATAAATTTTAATTTTTCGCCTAGAATGATTTTTAATTCAAACGGATATGCATAATTCTGAAGAAATTAATTATTAACAAGAATTTTTTAAATCATGTAGAAATATTTTTACAAACACTAAAAATATTTAATTTATTTAATTCTGAGATATCCAGCTTTAAATGGCATTTAAAATAAAAAATTAATATAAGTAACAAAAGCGATAAAAGCAAATAAAAACTCACAAAACTCATTTGTAACCATCTAAATTGATAAGCAAATAAAAACTCACAAAACTCATTTGTAACCATCTAAATTGATAAGCAAATAAAAATATACCTGCATCGAAAAACATTTTTCAAACAAAACTCCTTTTCATAACAACAACAGCAGCAAAGAACATTCGCAGGGTACATAAATCAAAAAGGCGAACACGGAAACGTGGTTTTTAATTACTTTCTTCCAAGAAATAAATGTTAAAACAGGGCTGACATAAGAAAAAGGAAGGCAGCTGCAGCAGCTAAACCGTTTAAATGCGCAAGTTTCGGTGCACATAAAAGATTAAAAGTCGGCAGAATAATTTTTCCGACCGCTTGAAACCACGACGTGCAAGTAACTTTTGAGAACATTCGAGTCACGTAGCATTCCAGGATTCTGGAAAAAGAACATTCCATAAATTAAATTACCGCCGTACAAATGTAACCCATCGGTTTTTTTTCCCTGGAAAAATAAAGTAACCCAAAACACTTCAAAAACACAAGGTGTTTTTTTTTTAAAGATCCATTTGCAGTAAATAATATGTAGAAGAATAACATGTGAAACGGTTGTAGGAGAATAAACAAATGCACTTATAAAAAGAAGCAATAATGGAAGATTATACGATACTGTTCTTGGTATTTTATTTATTTATTTATTCTAGCCCCCACACACACAAGGTATATTACTCGCATCTCGGCTATGACAATCTAAGAGGAGAGGAGGGATTTCTTTTTTAGAACAGAATTTTCTATAGTGGGTGATTTCGAAAGCGAACAATTGAATAAAAAACGGTGAAGGCATGAGGGGGTGGGCGGGGTTGGTGGAATTCTTAAAAGCTTCTCCTTTTCTTTCTCCCCATTTATGTATGGATTTTTGATTTGGTGAACAAATATTAAAAGATTTAAAGTGCATTTGAATATGAAACTCTAAAAAAGGAAGATACTTTAGAAAACAAACCAGTGCAATTATTTTTCTATTTATATGAACGATTTTTTCGAATTGTAGATAGGAAGAAAATTTGGGGGTAATATAGGATTTGTCCAAATGAGAGTTGAACATAAAAATAGAATGAAACATGATATATGGTGATGGAAATATGATGAAATGAACATAAAAGAAAAAAATAGTTTCATATTAAAATTTACTGAATTTGTATTCGTTATAGCAAATCAGCAAATACAACAATTGATTTTTAAGAAAAACATTTTTAAAATGTTGATAAAATTCTTATTTTTGAAACACTAAATAGTAACTTACATCTTAAATTCCTTAATAAAACTAATTTACTTAAAATAACAAATCGTTGAAAAGTATTTCATCATTCTGAAGGAAATAATTTTTAAATTGTAATGCACATTAAATTGTTTAAAATAATATATGACGCATTTCGGAGAAAGAAAATGTTTGGGTATTGCCTTAACAAAGGATCAATGTTTAATTTATGAATTAAACCTGTTTGTATCAAGATTTTTGCATTCATCTTTTGAATATTAACACTGAATACTGCTTCAAATCAAAAGCACCTGGCGTAGGCATGTTTGTGAGTGGTTCGGAATACACGTTAAACTGTAGGTCCCGGTCTAATTAGCCTAAATTGTGCACAAAATGGCCGTAGAGCGACAAACTAACCAATCAAATCAAAAGAAGTCATTATATGTGTTTTAAAAGGCAAATCAATGCCTTTTAATTGATATTTTATAATAGAAATTGTCAAAATAATTTGTTAGTTTAATACGATACATAATATTAGAAGTAAATACATATTTTAAAGGTTTTTTTTTTCTTTTTAACTCTTCTAACTTTATAACCTGATTCTATTAATAAAATACCCCTAAAACCAATTTTAAATTATCAATTTATGTCTCTTTTTTTTGCCTACTTTTCCATTTTAAGACATGCAATAATTACACATTAATGAAATACTATAGAAGATAAATCATTTATAAAAGAAGCAAGAATAAAATTCACTTATTTAAAAATACAAATGAGAATATCTGTACTATAAAATAATTATCTTATTTAAAAATCATATTGAATAATTTCAATACATAATTTCATACATTATTTAAAAGAAAATTGTTCTTATAAATTCTATACGATATGGAAATTAAAATGTCACACAGACAGGAAATGCAATCCTAAAGCAATTACATAAAATGCTTTAGAATTAATTCAAAACTTGCCAGCCAGCAATTACAGACTTCAATAAGCAAAAGGCTCACACAGTCTTATAATTATCAGAAAGCTAATTAAAAGGTGGTGAACCACGCATTTCTACTCGCCCGAATCCATTACCACGAGCATCACTTTGAACTACTCCAAATCGCCCTGTAGCTGCAGAAGCAGCAATACGGGGGCACAAATCAATACTCCTTGTTCAAAAGGTAGAGTGCAAGCGATTAACGCCCGTTCTATATCGTTGTGGAACCACCCCCAACCCATTGATCTACTTTATAACCCTACTGATTTAATATCCCCCGCACCCTCACTCAAGGCCTCAAGGCAAGGTCCTTTCGCCGTGGTAACAGCACGTATTTGCAAGATATAAGGGAAAGACGTTGGGCCCTGCAGCCCCTAAACGGCGGGGGCAAAATCCTATTTGTTAATAGCTACTATGGAATGGGAAGTCACCCTCCCCTCCCCCCTTCACGTGATTACAGTACATCGCTTGATCTGATCCCCGTTGAACAAGGTGGGAATTGTCAAACAGGAATTCCACATCGGCTACACTAGTCCCATGTCTGTTCTACACCAAGAGATTAATTCCTTTGCAGGAAGAACTGCAAATCGGGCTTCATACGGTGCTTCTCCCCAATCCTATTCCCAAGAGAGGCATTTGAAAATCCTCCTCCTGTTTTTTGCCTCATGCGTTCCTTTTTCCTATTTTTATCTTATATCTCACTAGCCAACTGTCTATGTTAAAAAGAAAAGACTGAAGGGGACAAGACATGTCCAGAAATTGAAAGAATACATAAAATCAATAGAAGTAAATGCTTTTTAAAGTGAAAACAGTTAAAGTAAATTAATTAAAATAACGGCTCTTAGGCATGAAAAATTTATAAAATGTATTTCAATAAAACAATCAATGAAATAGTTTGGAAGATTTCGAACCACTGCGAAAACATTTAATGAATTTCAACAATAATACTTACACGAATCATCACGTATACAAAAGTTTTGAACCTTCATGAAGTTTCAATTTGCATATTTATCAAAAACAAGAAATCATTTACTCATGCCAGGTTACGCCAATGTTTACAATGTGCCTTCGTGCAGCCTAATAATTAGCTGTATAGTATGAAATATCGGGATTGAAAATAATAAGGAAAGGAACAAACCGATTGCAACTTCATATCCTTGCACCATTAAATACTGTTGATATGATTTAGTTTGGTTTGTCGCTCTACGGTCAACTTATGCACACGTTAGGCTAAACAGACCGGGAACCTACAGTTTAAAGTGGATTCTGAACCACTGACAAACATTCATGCAACCGCCAAAGTTTGAACCTGACATCTGTGGTACCAAAGGTCAGAGCGCTAGCCAAATTGGTCATCAGTCCGCCTGTTGATATGAAGCAGTAAGCATTTCTTTTACTGTTTTAATAATTCTGTTACATATTATAATCAAACCACAAAAACACTTTTACAGATCCAATACAAAATTATTTTAGTACACAGATTTAACTTTCCTTTAAATATAAGCCGATATGAAATCTTCCAGATATTCTCTTTATATTCAATGATTATAAGTATAGATTGCTTGAGTAAAAAGAAAACTATTGAAGACATTTACATTTCCTAACAGACAGCAAACCAAATGGATGCATCTATATGATGCCAATCTTTCCTCAGATGCTTTTAAAGCTCTAAAAGCCAAACTCATTGGCTCAAGCCAAGCTCATGGCCCAATTCATTAATCAAACTGCTAAAAAATCTTTTACAGATCCAATACAAAATTATATTTGTATACATATTTAACTTTTCTTTAAATACAAGCCGCTATGAAACCTTCCTAAAGTCTTTCAGATATTCTCTTTATATTCAAAGATTGCCTGTACAAGTATAGATTGCTCGAGTAACAGAAAACTACTGAAACATATTTACATTTCCTGCCATACAACAAACCAATTGGATGCATCTACACATAATGACATCCTCCCCCTCACATGCTTTTAAAGCTCCAAAAGCCAAACTCATTAATCAAACTGCTAAAAATCTTTTACAAATACAATACAAAAATTATATTTGTATACATATTTAACTTTTCTTTCAATACAAGCCGCTATGAAACCTTCCTAAAATCTTTCAGATATTGTCTTTATATTCAATGATTACCTGTACAAGTATAGATTGCTCGAGTAAAAGAAAACTATTGAGAGACATTTGCATTTCCTAACATACAAACCAAAAGGGGTAGGATGCATCTATATGATGACAATCTCCCCCTCACATGCTTTTAAAGCTCTGAAAGCCAAACTCATTGCACCATCTGACGCGTACGATGCACAGGAACTACTGCTCGACACATCCGCATTTCCAATAGCGCCCCGGCATTAAATCCAGACATGTCTGCAACAGCATTCCTGTCTCTCTCCTTTACCCATTTCCCGCGAGAGTCATTTGCCAGAGATATTCCAGGATTCCACACCCTGGCGTCGACCAAGCGTGTCAAAGACAGGAGTACTACTACGAGCCGAAAGGAAACTAATCTTCCCACCTTGCTGGTGGTAGACGCTTTCATAGTTCGAATCTCTGAAATAACGACGAGGTTGTAAAATCATTTCACTAGGCCGGTCAAGTACGGAAAAGGCTTTCATAGTAATCAAGGATTAGGGAGTGTATTAAAGCGACCTGTGTGAATGTTTCACAACTATTTATGGGATAAAAGACGGGGAAGGAAGGAGGGGATGAATCGCACGGCGGTGAATGGTGTATTGAAAAGGTTTTAGTCTCAGTTGCGAACGCTATTGACTTGTCACAAGCTGGTGTCATTCTCGAGACACCTTTGTAGAAAGCTTCGGCGCAATATATTAAAAGGGGCTCTCTCACTGATTAAGTAAAGGCTTCGTTCGGCCAAAGTGTTGGCATTAGTTCCGAGCGACAGAGTTTAAAGAGAGTTACAGTTTAATTAGAATTTCTAACTTAGTGTCGTTCAATCTTTTAAATAAATTTTTTTACCCGACAACTGTTAAAGTGAATTTAACACTTAACAAATATAAAAGTAAATTATTAAATAATGACAATATTAATACAAAAAATAATTTTTATATTTCTCGAACTGATTCATATACGCCTATGCAATCGCTATCTATGTCCAATTTAATCTCGATATGAAATAAAAAAAAAAAGCTTATGTTTTAAATAATGCATGTTTTAAAGAAAAGTTTGGTATTTAAACAAAAAAAAAAGTATGTTTGTTTTTTTAATAAAATATCATGGAAAAAAGATCTATTTATAGCTAGTTATGAATAATTTACGGGGTTTTTTTCCATCAATTTGCAAGTATAAATCAATTATTTTCAGTTCATAAAACATTAGTAATAATAAAATATGAAAGTTAATAATCAAATATTGAGCCGTTTAAAAATGCAATTTGGTAATTTTTAAATTTATTAATTAAAGTTTTTATTACCAAATTACTTGAAAATTTAATTTTAAAATGTATAAGCTATGCAAGATATCATGCATATAGATGTATAGCTAAATTCACAGGAAAAGAAATTTAGTGAATAAAAATATCAATATCTTGATTTAATTATGATGATTTTTTATAAACTTTCTTTTACTATTTTTCTCATCAGTTTTTAGAAAAAAAATATTTTTGTGATGGTTTTAGTTAGACATAAACGTCTTTTCATATTTAAACGCTGTCAGTGAATTCCAAAACAGTTTAATTTTTAAAATCATTTTTTTTTTTTTTTTTTAATTTGTTAACTCTTTTCAAGGTGAACCCAGTGCAAATAATACTCAAAAATATCTCTAAGCATGAATAAATGGATTTGTACCATTTTTAAATTAAACGATTCATACAAAGAGTAACTTAAAATAAAATATCAATGTATAAAAAAATTAAGAAAATTGCAGAAAACGAAATTTTGAAATGTAGAATATTAAAAAGAAATCAAAGTGTAAACAATTCCCATAAAATTAATTCAGAAATCATTTGTATAAGTACATTCCAATATTATTAATTATTACTGAAAGATAACTTTATAGGGTATTACACCCCACGAAACATTATCTCAAAGCAAACCTAATAAGTATGGAGCACAAGCCACCAAGGGGAGATGATTACCACTTTACACAATGCCTCAAACTAACTCTTTTGATGACGCGGAAGGCAAGTAACACAAGGGGCAGGAACATATCTTTTTTTGCTGTCACTACCACTAAAAGATTCCCAGCCAATCAGGGCGAAAGCTTTCTGAAAGTGGAGGGGTCATCACTGACCAGAATAATACCGATCTCGTTACAGTAATTGAAACTGCACTCTGAAATACTCTTGTTTCCACTGTACAGGAATAATGAGAAGTCATCTTCTGGTGATCAGGTTTACTGCTTGTTTTTATTCAGCTGTGAATTATCTATCAATCCTTACTCAGGGGTAATTTCTTACATCTGTAGAGACAAAAGAAAAGCTGCTTTAATTTCAAGCAAACACACCAAACAGTCGAATGAATTGTTTAGCACACAGTGATGCAGCGTAGAGATTCTAAATAGAATTACTTGCGTAATCAGGGGACTAACGTAATTTGGAAAACTCTTACAAAGAAAAACCCAAGATTAAGAAATCTGCTAGCACATGAAAACATGTTTACTTGCAGTAGCAGTTTTTTTTACTGCATATCATTTATCGCTATAAAAACCAATAATGATTGCTGAATTAGTACTGTATTTATAAATTTCAGATTATTTCTTTGATATTCTACAAAATGCTAGTTTTAAAATTTAGACCAATTTGTAAATCACCCCAAATATTCTTTTTTTTTTTTTCAAATGTAGTTGGCAATACAGAGACAGTTATCTTTATGCCATAAGTAAGGGCTGCAACGACGTTATTCCTTTAACACTATCCAGGAGTACGTGTAGTTTGAAGATATGCTACGAACGTGAGTGACACTACCCACAACACAACGCTCTACAATCATATTAGACCGGGACCTACGGTTTAAAGTGGATTCGAACCACTACAAACATTCGTGTTATCACCGGAACTCGAACCCGAAACCCGGTACCGAGCACCAGAGCGTTAGCTACTCGGTCATCGTCCTAAATCCCCCATATAACATTCACAAAAACCATAATTTCTTTTTCAAACCAAAAAATAAAAAATCAAATGACTTTCGCGAGTAACAACAGGTTTTTTTCAAAATTTATTAGCAAGTACATAAAAAAAAATTAATCGAAAATTCGCAAAAAAAAAAAAAAAAAAAAAAAACATTTTTAATTAATCATAAAACGTAAAATTGCATGAAACCTATCACCATTTTAAATTAACAATAAACAGGAATAAGATTCCTGAAAGGAAAAAAAGCAGTTTAGAATAGAGGTGATGATTTAGTAAGTAATAAGATAGGCATAGTAATAATCTAAGGCGAAATTTGTAATCGCTAGTACATTATTTTGCAATTACATACGGACCAAAAAAAACAAAACAAAGTTAAAATTTAACAATAATAATAGTATTTTAAAATTTAAGTTGTAAAAAATGCTTAAATGAGAAAAAAAAATCGAAATATAAACATAACTAGCAAATAAATAAAACACGGCTAATATATATAATCAAAGTCAGTTTTCAAATACAAAGTTGCAATTTTAAAAACATTGATTAAATGAATATTTGATCCAAGAGCGGATGACATCAGCCTTTATTTTGTGACCCTTGAACGTCTAGCTAAGAGATTAGAATTAAATAAAATCGACTTGGTTACTCAGTTGTCACCTCTTTTCCCATCGGACATAGTTCAGCTTATATCTAGAGAACCAGAAGGAAAGAGGCGATGAATATGACTCTGAATGAAGGAGTAAGTGGTGAAACATTTCAGGCTTAGTGCCGAGAAACTACGGTTCACTCACCATAAAAACACAAACATCCTCGAAGCCTTGCATTTGATTTGGACATATTTGGAAGCAATAGCTGAATGGCGTAGGAGTGAATGGTTTTGATTCATTAAAATATTGATGATTACCAAACAATTCCAGAAGAGTGTGTCCTTGAGTGCGAGAATATTTTATTGATAGCTGGACAAAAATTATTTAGTCAACACAAATGTCTTCTTTATTGGACAATTACGAATGTAAGCGAGAAATAAATTATACACATCAAATCGAAATCAAATGGTGGATTTAGAAAGGAAACCAATATCAGCCAATTCTGAACCTCCGAAACACAGTGGAAGTCGGTTCAAGAGTTTCGTATCAAAATTAGGAACGACAAAAGATCGCCAAAATTTTACGAGTGCGGATCAGAGAAACATTTGCGTTCTCGTTGCCTTCAGGTGACAGGAAAGTCAACAACAACAAAAGTGAATTGAATGGGAAGGGAGCTGTCAACGAGAGGATGAAGAGCAAGAACAGAAGGTCTCTGGATAAAGACTAAGAACAGGATGTCGACAACGTCCAGATGTTTAAGGAATCAGTGCTGACAGCACGTCTTTGGATGTCAGAAGAGAAAATAATGTTAACTAACCCCTTATAGAAAGTGTCGGTTTAAGTTGGAAGTAAGGTTATTGAAGATATTGTGAAACAGGTGCTGGATTTGAAATGCTATTAGGCTTGAATTGATTTATTCTCGTTCAAGAGAAGGCATACGAAGGATCAAGATTGTCTCGGTGAGAAAATCAATGACAAACAATATGGTAGCGTTCCTGTAATTTGTACGATATCAACGAAGTTGATTAATGAGATGTTCCTATCCTCAGCCTCCACAGGGCATTTAAATATAAAATAGATAAAGAAACACAGAGCAGTGAACCCGAATGATTCTACAAGCTTTTCATTGGTGGTTTAAATTATAAAACTACTGAAGGTTTTCTGAAAAAAAGCTCATGTTAGGAAATGGGACAAGATTGTTAATTGTGTTGTAGTACGAGATACCCATACTAGAAAATGCCGAGGATTTGGCTACACCACCTACAATCAGGTTCACATGGTTGTCAATGTCAAGACTGCAAAAACCACATAAAATAGACAGCCACGAAGTTAATTTAAAACGTGATATACCTCGTGAAAATACAGGTAATGCGATATCGGTTCATAAACTGTGAGAATGGATTGGGAGATTACTTGGGTAAAGAAGATCTACATGAATATTTCGGTACATATGGTACAATCATAAGAGTAAATGCCGTCCTACAAATACAAAAACTTCGTCTCTGGCCAATTGGTCTACACAAGTCAATTGGCAAGAGACAAGTTTTGTATTTGGAACGATTATTACGATCCTGTTGATAAAATAGTATTCTAAGGTCATAACTTTTAAGGTCAATGGCTTGAAGTCACTTGTTTGAAAGCACTTTAAGAAAAAGAAATGGGACGATTAAAAAGATGCAAAACACTGTCGTCGCTTGGAGATAAATATGATAAGGTAGGCATGGTAATGTTGATGTACACTCGAGGTTACCAATAGGAGCATAAAATCTAACCAAATTGAGTGATAGATTTTTTTTTTTTTTTTATGTAGTTCATGTAATACTTTGATTATTATGTATAATGTTTATAGCTGTGTATGTAAAGTCTCATATACTCTTTCCTTAAGAAAATATAAAAAAGCGTAAGAGAAGCATTATTCTTGGTAGTTTTTATAGTATTATTGGCTATGTTTAATTATTGTAGTGTTGTGATTAATTAGTTGGTAATTACACTATAGCGTTATATTGTAAGAATTACACTTGACAAAAAGTCATGGGATAGCAATATGCAAATTTTCAGATGGCAGTAGCATCGCGTAGAACAGGTATAAATGCGCACTTTCATTTCTGTTCATTCATGTGAAAGGTTTTGACGTGATAGTGACCGCACGACGGAATTAACAGACTTTGAAAGCGGAATGTTAGTTGGAGCTAGACGCATGGGTCATGCCATTTCGGAAATCGTTAGGCAACATTCCCAGATCCACTGTGTCAAGAGTGTGCCGAGTATGAAATTTCAGGCATAACATCCCACCATGGACAGCGCAGTGGTCGACCGCCTGCACTTAACGACCGAGACCGGCGACGTCTGCAAAAGTCGTAAATTCTAACAGAAATGCGTCAAATAACCGCAGAAATCAATGTGGGACGTACAAGGGACTTGTCTGTTAGAACTGTGCGGAGAAATTTGGCTTTAGGGCTATTCCAGCAGAAGACCGACTCGAGTGTCTTTACTGACAGAACGACATCGCTTGTATGTGGGCACGTGAGCATATCGGTTGGTCCCTAGATGAATAGAAAACCGTGGCCTGGTATGAGTCACGATTTCAGTTGGTAATGTTTATAGCCATGGACCCAAACTGTCAGCAAGGCACTGTAAAATGGTTTGGGCTGTTTTTTTCATGGCATGGACTTGGTCCTATGGTGCCCTGGACCGAACATTGACTGGAAATGCTTATGTTCAGCTACTTGGAGATCACTTGCAAGCCATTCATGGACTTCATGTACCCAAACAACGATGGGATTTTTATGGATGACAATGCGCCATGTCATGTTCGCGATTGGTTTGAAGAACATTCTGGACAATTCCAACGAATGATATGGCCACCCTAGATCGCCCGACATGAATCCCATCGAGCATTTATGGGACATCATCGAGAGGTCTGTTCGTGTCCAAAATCCTGCACCATCAACGCTTTCACAATTATGGACGTCTATCGAGACAGCATGGCTCAATATTCCTGCAGAAGACTTCCAACGACTTGTTGAGTCCATACCACGTCGAGTTGCTGCACTTCGCCGGGCGAAAGGAGGGCCGACACGATATTAAGAGGTATCCCATGACTTTTGTCACTTCAGTGTATATCTGTCCTGTTTGTCAAGTATATTTTCAAGTAACTTTCCTTTCCAGTGTTCTTTCGTCCCCAAACTCATCAGTGAATATGTAAGCAGCAGCGTCTCAAAGGTGACAGATGTGCATCTCCTTGAGTGATTCACCATTTGATCTTCACTCATCAATAAAATGGAGGAATGATAAGAGTTGGTAATGTCTGTTAATTCATTAACTTGCAATGCAAAATTTGAATACTGAAGTTTGTTGCTGCATACATTGATTTCGATCTAACAATCTTTCTCGATATCAGAAAATATTTTATAATACGCCTAATAAATCACGTTGGACAGAGAAATCTTTCCTACTTTCATTTCAGCTTCAATTCCAAGAATTGGCATTACCATTTTTATGCATGCAGGCAAAATAAGTGACTCAACCTAAAGTATGAGCTTTCATATATAATGCTATAAGTTTTGAACCTTGATAAGAATTTATATGAGTTTTATCAGAAAAAAATATTTTATCAATCGAATTATCAAGAATTGTTTTTCTTTCAGATATTCTTTTTGAAACCCTTACAGATTTATATTGTAAATTAGAGCGTAGAGTTTTAAAATGTTTACTCAATTTATTAGGAAGTAATGATTCAAAAAAAATCTAACCATTTTAATTGGGTGTATTTATTTGAAAATAAGCAATATGCACTAACCTACTTCCAAAGTAAATAATATTCATAATAAGGGCACCACATCCGCAACTAACGCCTCACAGATTTATATCCAGATGGTCAACTTCATAGACTACTACTTATTGCGACTTTTTAAGCGAAGAAAGAAGAAAAATGGTAACTTAATACATTAGTTGTTTGTAAGGAAAGCTTTGAATGGGAAAACAAACAAGAAAAAAAAAAGAATAATTATATTTATTTTTATATTTGAACACATATTTCTCGGGAATACCACATGACGCACCCTATGGGAACCATTGGACAACTGTGAGTTCAGATTCAAATAAGGAATATAAAAATGTTACCGAAATTTGTGGCATGTGTTAAGTTCTATTGCTTGGCTAGGTAGACGAGCTTGTAATTAGGATCAATAAATATGTTATTGATTGACTTGTCACTGTACGATCACTTTAGGCTAATTAGAACGAGACCTACAACTTAACGTGGATTCCGAACCACTAAAAAACATCCATGCCACCACTAGGAATTGAACCTGAAATCTGTCGTACCAAAGGCCAGAGCGCTAGCCAATTGGCCATCGGGCAGCAATATGTTATTGAATTTTAAAGTTGTGTTGAAGTTTCTTTACTCATTATATATATATAGTTTTCAAATTCAATCAAATTCTAAATCGGAATTTTAAAAACAACATTGATTAAATGAACATTGGACCCTTGAGTGCAATTTTTATTTCAATAAATACTTTACTTTTTTTTTTTTTAACACAGTATTGAAAATGCTAGAAATAAAAATAAAAATAGAAAACGGCTGGAAGGAAATAAATTACGTTGCATTTAAATTTTTTTATATTCCGCCGATAGCATTGTGACAGCAAGAATGTTTAAACGAAACAGCTTTACAGCGACGCGTCAAAATAAATTCGTTCCCTTCAAGCTAAATCCAAAAGGAATGTTTCTGCTTTGCCGCATTTCAATTTAAATTGATTCAAAGTAAACACTGAAACGGGCTCAAATCCACAAGGTGACAAACTGAAGATTTTGCATAGATTTGCAAAAAGCTTTGTGTAAAAGGTTACTTAATATCCGTCTTCACCAACAAGAGAAGAAACAAAAAAATGCGGACAGTTTTTTAAAGAAAATTCTATAAATAAACGAGTGAAATTCATATTTTTACTTATTATAAATTTTAAAAAAGTTACTATAAAAATAAATTGTTAAAATGCTTTTGCTACTAGTTGGATTAAAAAGAATGCTGCAATTAAAAAAATTTAAATAAAAGAGTGAGAAATTTTTCCAATACCATCAAGTAATTTCAAGTTAATTTTATTATTACTAAATAAAAGTATTTTTTGAATAATAATTAAAGTAATACATAGCCATGTTTTTAAAAAGAAAACATTAAAATCTTTTTTTTTTTTTTTTTTTTTTTTTTTTTTTTTAATTTTAAGTACAATAAATAAATAATTACAGTAAATTTTGATTTTAATTTTAGAATCTTTGATTATTCAACGTAGTACATAAACAGTATAAGACTTTATTTCAGCAGCGATTGTGTGTGTGTGTGTGTGTGTGCGTGTTTTATGCCGATGTTTGATAAGTGTGTATTGATTTTATAGCGATGTTTGATAAGACCTATTGATTTTATAGCGATGTTTGATAAGTTTGATAAGATCTAACTGTAAATGGAAGATATCATGAATTATTGTTAATTATTAAGTTAAATAAATTATTAATTACTATAAAATTAATTACTTAGAAATGAAGCAATAATAGTAGTAATAAAAAAATATAGTAATAAGTAAAGCATTAAGTTTTTAGGTACACAAAAGTAAATTTAGAAATTTAATTAGGAATGGAAAGAACTATGTATGTATAGCAAAAAAGGAAAAAAGCAAATGATTTTGAAATCCAAATGATGATTACAAATTGAAAAACGAAAATTGATCAACATTATCTACATTTTTTAAAGCTAGTAAAGTTTCCTTAGTAAAAGGCATACTTTTACTAAGGAAAAAAATTAATACGCATCTATTACTTTCCTTACATCATGAATAAATAGTATTTTAGACATTATTTATTTCAAGACAAAACTGTAAAAAAGGCATACAAAATATTTAATACTAATAAAATGATAATATGTGCAAAAAAAAATCCTGAAATTATGGCAAATAAACTTTAAGGATGTGGCATTTCTCTTTTACCATAATCTTTTACACACTTTCGAACTACTTCCCCCTTTTACTCCTATCTTAAAAGAAACCCATAAAGAAACAGAAAAATGTAAATAACGCACATTTTAAAATACAAATTTTTCCTGCAATACCATAGATCACACTCCCATACATACATTCATTTTTGAGCTCTATCCCTTCCTGGATTACATCTACATTATACAAAACGAGCAGGAAAATTACGCTTTATTCATCTCATAGGAACCATGATAGGGCAGGCAGCCCTGTATTTTTATATTTGATGGGAAGATTTTTTGCCCCATTGTTCCTACCCCCTCTTTTTCTTCAATCTCTTGATGCAAGATTCTACTACACTCTCCCCCCACCCCCCCATCATGGACCGTCTTTACAGTTCATTCATGCTTTTCGAGAGGGTAAATAAAGGGTTTTACGTTCCTTTCTCTCTTTTCTAAATGAGACAGAGAGGGAGGCATTAGGACGGCCTGCATCTATTTCTTGTGAGATAAAAAAGGCCTCCCCTTTCAACGCATTTTTACCTTTTGGAGAGGGAGAAGACAGGGGCTGAGAAATGATTTAAGGGATTTTTTTTTCATTATTATTATTTTTTTTTTATCTATTAGAGAGGAAAAAAAAAATGCCATCAGGATAGGAAGGATTAGATACCGAGAAGATGTTTTTAAAAAGTTAAGGAGAGGAAAGTTGAGATGTGTTATCTCCTCGGTATTCGCTTACAGCTTTTCAGGAAGTTTTTAAAAAAAGCATCTATTAAAACTTCATAAAAACAAATTCTAAGAAAATATTTGTTCGATATTTTTTTAGAAAAATTTTAGATACGGAAAACAAAGCTTTACTTTCCATTATAAAACTAAGAAAAGTTAGTACATAACTGTAAGATTTATAGATGAAGTGCGTATGTAGGTGTAACATATACAGGTAATTTTAACAGACATCATTTATAGTAAGTGAATTTAATATTAATTAAAAAAATTAACAAAGAAAACAATTCTTATATAATTTATAATTGAATGATTATCGAATTGCCTTGTAATATTTTTCAAAAGACAAAAATTTCATATAGATTTTTAATTTTAGCGTTGTTTAAATTAATTTAATTATTGCCCTTAAATTTGCTTTTAATTGCAAAAAACTACAAATGTGTACCAACCGAAAAAATTTTATTTTTAAAAACATCAAAAAATTAAATGCAGTATATTTATACCGAGGGCCTGAGCGCTCTGGTAGTCGATGCACAGATTTTCCACGATGCCACTATAAACACCCGGGGATGCCATGGGTGTTTATAGTGGTTCGGAATCCACAACCACCGTAGGTCCCGGTCTACTATGCCTGATTTGGGGTGACAAGTTGGGCTGACAACACTGCCCCATAAAATTAAAACGCCTCATATTTCAAAAATCTGCCAGCAGGCAGGCTGACAGCCTTGGCCGACCATGGGGTTGTGCGCCAATGATTGGTTTGTCGCTCTACGCTCATCTTGTGCACATGAGGGCTAAACAGACCAGGACCTACAGTTTAAAGTGGATTCCGAACCACTAACAAACAACCATGCCACCACCAGGATTCGAACCTGTTGCGCCAATGAAGATGATATTTATACAGTAAATCAAAAGCATATTAAATTTGAACATTATGTGAATTAATACGATAACTTTTACGATACGATAAAATACGATAACTTTTCAATTTCAAGGACTATCAATAGAAAATATGAAATATTAATTATATATCTTAAATGTTATTGTCAGGTGACACAGCCTATCCTAATTAATAAGGATATAATATTATATTATTGACGTCTCCTATATTGCAGTTAATTTGCTAAACAAATTGAAACCTATCACTTTAGATTTATTTATTAAAATTTTCTAGGAAGCGAAAAGAATTTCTTAGCATCAATGGTATTTTTTTCTTTGACTCTTTTTCGATCAATCGCAGATTTTTACGAGACATTTCCAGTCAATCAAGCAAACGGAAGCACAAGTTCGAGGGTGCAACGGCCTCCTAATATTCAATTTTTTTTTGCTGGCTAGTTCATAAATACTCAAATAAACCTTCTTTGCGTTGGAACGGAAGAAGATAATTATGGCAAATGTATTCCAATAGAATGGCTTTCCATTTAATATCCTCGTGTAACGAGCAATAGGGTGAAAGACAAAAAAAGCCTTGGAGCAGTTATTGAACTTTTTAGCATACAAATTTCAGGAAGTTGTATGTTTATTTATTATTTTTTCTAAAATGATTTATTTCTCCCAACTTTGAAAAACATTAGGAAACCCAAGTTTCATTAAAAAACAAGATACGGCGGAAAAGTGGAGAAAAAAAACATGTAATCCAAAATTTTATGCGATTTTTTTAATTAATTAATATTAAAATATTGTAATATTTATATATATCAATTTTAAAATTGTAAATAATATTTCTTAATAGTTCATTAAAATTCCGAAATAGTACCTATAAAACATTTTACAGGTTTCGGGTAAAAGTTTGTGACAAAAAAAAAAAAAAAAAAAAAAAAAAAAAAAGGCTAGCTTATCTATAATTTCGTTAAGTTTAAAAAAATTAATTAAAAAATGTATTTAATTTGTAAGCTTCCTTCACGAAAAAAATTTTTTTTTTATTAATAGTAAATATCTTTGAATTCCTTAACTATCTTTCTCTTTAGGCACAACATATGACTTGTTTTAAAAGAACCAAAACATAACGAAAAATTTGAAAATTTTGAGAAATATTTTCAGTTGATCCTTAAATTTTTATATAAATACATTTAAATGTGTTTAATAAATATTCAATCCTGAGCTTAGATCTACCAAATATACGTAAAAAAAGAGGGAGGTTTGGTTTGTCGCTCTACGATCATTTTGTGCACACTTAATGCTAATTAAATCGGGCTTACAGTTTAAGGTGGACTCCGAACCACAAACAAACATCCATGCTACTGCCAGGATAACCATCCATGATACTAACTGAAGCCTGTGTTACCAACGGGCAGAGTACCAGCCAATTGGCCAGCAGGCCGCAAAAAGAGAGACGAGATAGACTGATTTGAAGATATATTTAGTTACTATGCATCTTAAGCAAAAACAACTTTATTTTCCTCTTTAAAAGTTAATTAAGAAATCATCTTAAAACATGCACTTATTTCAAATCACATATTTGTTTTTTTAAAAACCGATGCAGATTCTAAATAAATAATTGCACAATTACTCATTTCTTATCTCTGGACTTATTTTACAGAATTTGATGTCATCAAGACCTTTAAAATAGTTATTTTTAATATCATTTTCATTAAATTCCATCAGACGTTCATTGATTTAAATGAACACCAATACAACAAACAAGCATTTCCGATCTAAAGTCAAACCAAGTAATGTAACGGACTGAAATACATATTAAACTTAAGAAATAAAAATGGATTTACGCCCACAAAAATTCCGTTCAACAATCATTCAGTGTTTGAAAACGAAACGGATTCCTTTGCAACAGTTAAAAACTTACCAAATGAAACAGATATAACAGAACGAAAAATTTCTTAAAAAACCTCACTGACATAAACACAGTTTCAATCAGTCTTGACGGACATCAACATCTGTGTCCTTTCGAAAAATCTAAAAAAATATAAATCCACTCTCGGAGACGTTAACTTGTTTACATTACAACCATTAACAGTATAGTTAACATTTTTGCAAACCTTACCCTAGTGTAGTGACGTAGCGGTGATTGAAAGCGATTGCCTCATTCTTCCTCTCCCCGTATGTAAACAGTGGATCAAACTGAAATCAAAGGTCCTCTTTGATTCATCTATTAGGCAGGGAAGGTCCATAAATCCTTTCAACGCCCACCACTTGTGCTGAGATCTTATATTTAAGCCTGACCTCGCCCTATTCCTGTCGACGCGCGTTCTGCAAGACTTGTAGAGATCACGTACCCTGAAAGCACCAGTACGTTGTCGAAAAGTGCGGTCATCGAGTTACACTGAATTTCCCAATCTAACATCTGTTTCTTGCTCCTATTTGTTTGTCTTTAAAATTTCCAGTTGCTTATTTTGGAGATATGGACAGCTAAACTTTTTCTTTGCAATTTGTATATCGGATTGGAATGTGGTTTCATTAAGAGATTTTAATTTTGCATATCGGACTTTTTGCTTGTTTTTTTGCTAGTGTTTAATAAAACGAAACACAATGAAAAGTCACAACATAGAGCAAGTTCTGCCACTGTCCAAATTTAAAAATATTCAAGTTCTTACTTTTAAGTTTATTCAATAAATTCTAATTTAATTTACAACAGATTAGAAAAATTGGCCCGTGGCTTTATTAAATTAAAATAGCGCAATTGGCCTAGATTAAATTTATTGCCAAAATCATAAACGAAGAGCCCGACTCATAGCAATGCGCGCTGGTGAGTATTAAGACGGAGGTTTAATCCGCTGACGGCTTTGTTGTAGACAGTTTCAAAAAACGAAGAGACTCGATGGCGTTTGTGATGTTCAGCGTCTTGACTCGTTACGCGGACTACCTGGTGAGAGTTTTACAGGTTTTCTCTGATGGCCACCTAGTTAGCGCTCTGTCCTTTAGTACTACAAGCTTCAAGTTCAATCCTGGCGGTGACATGGATGTTTGTTAATGGCTCGGAATCCAAGTTAAACTATAGGTCCCGGTCTAATTAACCTAAAGTGTGCACAAAAAAATGACCGTAAAGCGGCAAACTAAACCTATCTCCCATACGATACGCATATGCGGGTTAATTCCCTCTAAAAGTCCTCACCAAGTCATTGCCTCTTTCTTCAGCGACACGGAGCCATGTCACACTTCTACCGACTGTTGCTCCATCACAACAGAAGCTGACCACCCCCTTTGCCATACGGGTTCTTGACTTGGTCTAGATGTTGCTGTCTACCAAGTGGGATAAGAAATATGCTCCATATTACAGCAGAACATGGCAGGATAATTATATTGTTTTGATCATGGCTTTTGATAAGAAATATTACAAATTTATCAATAATAATTATTACGTTCATCAATACATCAAACACATTGCCAAATAAAATACGGCATAATACTTTATACAAAAAGAAAAAAAAAAAAGAAACCCACGATTTCACGAATTTAAAAAGTTTGATATAACATTTGTTAAAACTTCTGACAGTGGCTTATCGCTCTACGGTCATTCTGTGCACACTTTAGGCTAATTAGATCGGGACCTACAGTTTAACGTGGATTCCGAACTACTAACAAACATCCATGCCACCGTCAGGGATTAAACAATCTTTTGACAGCATGATGACATATTAGATGCAAAAAGAATTTAAAAACATATCATTGCATTTCTTAAAAAAAAAAAATGTGCTTATAAAGAACACACATTGCAATGTCAGGTAGTATAATGATTTAAAAATAAAATGTCCACTAAGTAATGCAAGTTCCTTAAATATATTAAAACATACTTAAGAGAAACATGACATTGCACTTTTGGCATACTACAATAACTTTAGCTGTGTTTATTTTATAAAGCGAAGATATAACAGAAATAGGCGAATAAACAAAATGTAAACGAAAAAAAACACTACATTTTTATTAGTAAATATTTAAAACAAGGAAAGAAATGATAATGTTCTTTCTATAATTAACTTTTTCATAAAATTAAAATCAGATTCGAATTTCTAATGGAAGACGCATTGCAACTCTGACTAATTTTAACGCTTGAAGTGTTTTCTACTCTTCAATGTTTGATTAACTATAGATGGATTCATTTTCGAAGTTTGCTCAATATAAATGTTAACAAGTTATTACCAAGAAATTAGCTCGCAATCAGATAAACTAAATATTGCAGACAGAATTCAAATCAACCCAATTTCGAGGCTTTTTTTTTTTTTTTAATAAAAGGCATGAAAGGCGTTGTAAGATTTCATTTCCTGCTATACGGTTACAGTGAAACAGAAGGCGGCGAGCGAAAAAGAATAAAAGAATTTATTGTAATCGAGCTACTCACTTATGACGTCAGTCCTTGTGAATATTCGATCGAACCGATTTATAGCGAAACCTATTTATAGCCAACTTGTAATTAGAAATCTACATACCTTCTTCTCCCCCTCCCCTTTATTTAAATAAAAAATAGTAAAAAAAAGCGTCCTTAGAACACGCAAACCTTTCATTAGAAGCTGTTGATTTTTTTCCTTTAAGAATTTGATCAAAAAGATTACAACACATTCTGATCCACCCCCCCCCCTTTTTTTTTTTTTATAAAGCAATGAAAAAAATTTCTTTTCCATTGCATGCGTCTAAATTATTTTTTAAAAATCATTAAACGAAGCATATTTATCGATAGTTAATTCGGTATTATCTTTTTTTTTTCTCCCAACTTTATGAGAATAGAAAAAAATTAATTTAATTTCAAACCACTCTTTTTTTTATTTTTTTTTTTTCAATTTCCAATGCATCAATTTAACATTTATTGCATGTCACTCATTACACAAAGATTTTTTTTTTTTTAAAGTTCAAATGTTAAAAAAAAAAAAAAAAAATGACAGAAAATACTTTTTTTTAATTAAGAGTTTTGTACTGGTTTAATTTTTTGGTTTTTATACACCCATTTCCTTTTTATCAATCTATTTTCTGGAATTTTCCTTTTGATGATTTTTATAGAAGTACGTATTTTTTTTTTTTTTTTTTTACTTGCATTAATTAAGTTGCCAAAATTAATGCAATAAAAAATTTATTCGAAAAAGAAAAATTCTTCAGCAAGTAAGAAATAAAAAATTTTTGTACAAAATACAACTAACGGCAATAAAAAATTTCCTTTCACAAGAAATTTTTTTGCAATATAGATAGACTGCTAACAAAAATTTTCGCTTATGTGTGTTTCTCGTTGTGATTCAATAAAAAAAAAAAAAAAAAAAAAGAAAGAATTAAAATTTTCAAAAGATTTCAACTTACATAGAGTATCAAGTTTATTCCACTTAATTAAGTATGATTTATTAGACAAAGTGTTTTCCATATTTTTGAAAAAGGATATTTTTTAACCAAAATCTCACAAAAATTTCCACATACAATTTAGATTCGTATTAATAAACTTGTCTACTTTACATTTTAAATTTTTTTTTTTTTTTTTTTTTTCAGTCAACAAATTTAAAATCAATAAAACTACTTGACTATAATTTGGAAATAAAACTCAAAAATATGATATTTCCTTCAAAACAGTAACTAAAATCGGTATTGTAAGAACAAAAATGACATCGAATATACTAAAAAATAAGTTCTAATCTATATCAAAACGATTACAGTGTTCTTAAAGATTGTGGATATATCTAATTAAGAACTCAAAATTTTTTAAAAATCAATCCAAAGACTTTTATTGGCTTAATTTTCTTTTATAACGTTCATTGTGTGATCTTGCATTATTACTCTTAAAAAAAATTTATTCAAAATTAAAACAAATTGTAAAAATAAAAAATATGTTCGAGCTAAATTTATTAAAAAAGTTAATTTTAAAAATTTAGTTTTAATAACTCTTTTATTTAATAATTTGTATACATGTAAGGTCTATGGGAAAATATTTTTGTGAAAGCTTTAAATTCATGAAATGCAATTTTCATTACCATTTTCATTTTGTATTTTATTTAGAGTTTGTAATTTTAACAACTATTTATGAACGATAATTCTACAAACAAAAAAAAGTATTAATAAGCCACGTGAAGTAAAAAATAATAAAAAAAAAACTTTAGGAGTTAAAAAAAAACAATTTTATTGAAAAAGACATCAATTATGCTTTATCAAAAGATTGAGCATTCTTCGTAGACGTAAACGTCTTGAGTTCAAAACTACCGCGGTGCTGTTTTACGGAAGCTTGAAAAGAAATACTTGAATGGCTCCTTTGATGGCGTTATATCACGTATCTAGTATATTTCATTTCAGTTTATAGATCTTTTGCAATACCGTTTTTTTTTTTTTTTTTTTTTTCTTTAAATAACTTTATAAAAAAAAATTCATTTTTTTTTTCCCCTCAGTTTTTCTCCATGGTAAAAATATTTCATAACTTTTATCATTAACCAAAATATTTTGCTATGTACGCAAAACTATTCTATTTACTGATTTAAGCAACACGCGAGTTTTCAATTAAATGAATTTCCAAGTTGATTATATAAAAAGCGCTGTTTTAGATAATGGAATAAGAAATTCGGTGTCATCTACTAATAATAATTTGATATACATAAAAACTTTCCAATTTTCCTTAAGGAAATAATTGTTTATTGAGTATCAAATAATTTCAAGAAGAATAAAGAAATTTGTGAATTTTTAAGTTATAGTAATCGTAAATTAGTTATCAATATTAAATGAACAAATAATTATCTATATGGTTGAAACAATAAATTCAATTTTTTTTTTTTTTTTTTTTTTTTGCAATTTTTTCTATGATAAAAATATCTCATAACTTTATCACTAACCTAAAAAACCCCTATTTGTAATGTACACAAAACTATTATATTTACTGATTTAAGTAACACGCAAGTTTTTCAATTACGTCAATTTCCGAGTTCCTTATATAAAACACGCTGTTTTAGATAATGGAATAATAAATTGGCTGTCATCTACTAATAATAATTTGATATACATAAAAAACTTTCCAATTTCCCTTCAGGAAATAACTGTTTAACGAGTATTAAATAACTGAAGAAGAATAAAGAAATTTGTGAGTTTTGTTTTTTAAAAATTATAACAATTTTACTAACTAGCGCTCTGGCGCTCAGTGCCACAGATTTCGGGTTCGAGTCTCGGTAGTGTCATGGTTGTTTATAATGGTTCGGAATCTAATTTAAACCGTAGGTCCCGGTCTAAAATGACCGTAGAACGTTGGGTGTAGGGCTGGCAACCCTACTCCGTCAAAAGATAACATCTCTTGTCTCGAAATCTGCCAGTAAGCAAACGGCCTTGGCCCACCATGTAGCTGCTGCCCTTCTGATGATGATGATGATAATTTTAAATTAATTATCTACATCAAATGAACAAATAAGTCTATAAGGTAAGGACAATTTTAAATTACGTTAACAAAATTTAGAAAATAAAGCGTTTTTAAAAAAATATTAAAATGATGGCATATATACAATAAAAACGTTTCAGAATTTTTTTCTACGGCATAATATGGGACACATTTATTCAATTTACAATAATTAATCATTTGTTTACATATTATTCAAAAATTATATAAAAAAAGTTGTTGTTTTTTCCCCTCTAAACATTCAACAATCTTTTAGTTCATTACACATACGTCCCTTATCAAAATATATAGATTGATATTCCATACAGCTACTTTCGAGTATTTTTATTAATATGTCACTTCTTGACAAATGATACATGGATAAAAATCGCAAAATAACTCAAACTCTACAATGTTTAATTACGTGCAAGAAGTTCTGGAAACACCAAAATCACCGGCATTAACATACTTGAATTTACAGTTACCCTATAGTACTGATTTTAAAACATGTAATTAAGTGACTGTCACACACAAAACTCGCGATTAAAACGGATTTAAGGAATTTTTCCTTTTCCTGTCGACTTTTAACGCTCTACACGCATATCTTCGCTCTGCCACATCCCGAAAATGTAATTGATTTAGTGGGAGATCTATGTCTTAAATCGCCGTCGGAATTTCGTCCGACTTCCGCCCTTTGACGAACATAATTTAATTTTGTCCCCCTCCCCTTTATCACCGCCCCCTTTTTCCTTCGCAGGCCCCCTCCACCCCCAACATTTGCATATCTTGAACATAAAGAGTCGACTTGGAAATTAGCCACAAGCGATTTAACATATCGCCGTGTCGCGAGGAAGGCGACAACGCCTGCAAACCGAGGGAAGGAAAATGGCACTGAAAGGGTGGTTTGGAATATTTTTATATTTCTTAACATCTTCCAGAAAAGATGGGGGAGGGGTGGAGGACGTAGGGGGGTGAGTGATCATGATGGCGGGGTGCTTGAGGTTGAAGTCTCGAGCAAACACTGAGATCATGATCGTTCGTGACTCAGCTGCAATTGTGTCCTCTGTTCTTCTTTCTTGGAAGAGAATTCGTTCGTGTTTGCTCAAGAGTCGAGTCGACTTGGAAACCTTTTGAAAATCTTTTCTGGATTCGGCAAAGAGGTTGGGTCTTAAATGATTCTTTCATTGAACACACGAATCAAAAGGCTATTCAATAAGATTCCGTAATGGATATTTGAAATTTTTCAGTTAAGATAGTAAATTCAACAAGTTAGATCCGTATAGTTGCTTTAAAAGTATGGTATGAAAAAGAATGTTAAGTTTATCTAAGATATTTTTTATCATTGAAACCTAAACAAATTTATCTTTATGCTGAAATATTATTGAATTCTTTAGTTAACTTAGATGGTTAAAGTTTACTTTTTGTTATTCTTAATTCCTTATTTTGAAGCGAACATAATTATAATTTTATTTCATCTCCCTAAGGTGTAAATGAAATATAATTACGTAACTGTACGCGGGCTTAAGAAAAATATAAAAACAAACAATGTATTAAAATACAAAATTTTAGTTAATTTAGCAAAATTTATTCTTAAATGCAAATAGATAATTTTGAAAATACATCCATGAAAACTTTGAAATTTAGGCTAATAACTATCATTCAACTAAACAAAATTCGAAGTTATTCGTTAATTATTGCTTATTAATAACTATTAGAACTCATCATTCATTAAACAATTGTATAAATAAAAATTATAAATAAATTTCAATATAATATAATGGAACCTCGGTCAGTGAGAAATCAAATAGCAATCTGTTAAGCTATACTTACAATATATTTCTGAATAAAAGAAGATCTGTGCCTATTTGTATAAAACTCGTATATAAGCCAAAATGAAAAAAATCTTGTAACCCTCATTATTTATGGTATTCTGTCATTCTCTTTGTATACATTTTGTATTTTCGAACTATCTGCGATCGAACATCTCAATTTTCATCCTTTTTTTTGTTTTGGCAACGAAGCAACTAACAATCAACATAAACATTTTCGAAAATAAAACCTCATTTTTATAAACCGAATAAGTAATTTCATTATTTAAAAAAATCCTAAATTTAAGGGGGTGGGATGGAACACGTGCTTTATTTAGCAATATTTGGCGAATTATCACTTGCGCCCAGATAGCGGGGAAGTTTCTACGTTTCTTGCGAGATGTATATAAGCCTGTAAAAGACTCGTATATAAGCCGACCCCAGAAATGTATAGCTTTAAAAAATTTCTCGGGTTATCTTCGTCCACTCGTTTATTATATCACATAACTGATATTAAAACACACAAAAGTAACATACAAAAGTATACATTTGTTATGACATATCAACTTCTTAGAACTTGATCTTTAAAAAACCTTATAGTTAAATAATGATTATTTAAGCTATGAGTTAGGAAAAACAGTAACTATTGAGATTAATTTTATATTCGTGTAAGTTATGGAGGAGAAAAAAATCAGATAAATAAATAAAAAATTATCTTTAATTTACTTAGAAAGGATTTTTCTTTTCCAAGAAATGAATTGCAATATATATATATTTAACCATGTTATGGACAGACAATGAAGGAAAGCAATCAAAAAAATGTTCCTAAAGATTTTTTAATTTAGTGTCTTCCTAATATTATCGTATCTGCCACACTCTTCACGTGTCCTGCGTCCTAGAAAATTGGACGAGCAACGAAAGGACATTCAACAAACTGATTATGGGAGCTGCAAGCTTGGGAAATCATTTGGACGTGTCAAGAGTGAATGTCCCCTTTCAGCAGGCGTTTTTTGACAAGCTTGACATGCCTAGTGCACTCCTCTGCCGCTATTGGATTACTCGGTTAGCATCTTCTTTGCGTGCTCGGAAAGACGCCGCCGATAATGATGTAAATGCAGGCAGCACTTGTCAAAAAGTAGAAGACAAAAAAGTGCCACCAAGTGTCTTTTGTCGCGCCTCATTCGATTAATTTAGGCTCGTTCCGACTTCCATGTTTTCCGGTTTCCGCTTACACTTCCTATTATTAACGGAGCTCCGGAAAATCACTGCTTATTATACATGCATTATTATTCTCCAAGTCACTACTAATGATAAATAATGCTAAATGGAATTAAGGTATGTTAAAGACTATATATTTAAAAAGTTGAACCACTATCATTGCAAACAATTAAAAAAATTTTTATCATAAATAAGGAATTGGCATACAAAAATGCTTATTCATTCTTTGCAAGAGAATAAAATTTGCCGTAAAAAAAAAAAACAGTATTAAAAAAAAAAATCGTAATCACATGTAAGTAAACATGCATGTATGCTAAGTTAATGATTTACATGATTGCTCCAAAGGAAGTCCAGACCAAAGACAAGGGGTCCTGCCTTACATAGCTCTCCCCACACCAAAAGTTTACAGTAACGACAACAGCTTTTAAATTTAAGTAAATCTAAATGAGATTCATCGATAAAATATAATTTTATATAATTAAAAATTATCATTTTAATAGACTATCTTGTCATGGATGAAGACCTCGAATAACCTTGTAAATATGGAACATGCTTTCTGGTTTAGGGAAGTTCAGATGGAATTCCAGCAAGTAAAGAACTCCTGGGGTGTTTGTTTCAAATTAACAATGGCGCCAGATATCTAGTTTGAATAACTGAAGTGGAGGTGCTATTGTAATGTGATCAATATTTGCATGTTTATGGATTGACGCTCAGAAATGTAAATGTCAAGTATAGAAAAACAAAATTATGGCTATAAGGTAAATAGGCAAATGAGAATTGTTAGACGCATTTAAAGATATAAAATATAGGTTTGGTTTGTCGCGCTCTACAGTCATCTTGTACACACTTTGGGCTAAATAGACCGGGACCTACAGTTTAATGTGGATTCCGAACCACTCACATACATCCATGTCACCGCCAGAATTCGAACCTGAAGCCTGTGGTACCAAAGGACAGAGCGCTAGCCAATGGGCCATCAGGCCGCGTTAAAATATAGAATATAAAAGGGTAGTTGAAATATTAAAATGCGTTGTTACAATTTTTTTTTAATTAATCTCATACAATTTGTTAAGTTCTGCAAGTTTCTTTGGCATTAGATTTAGCTATGAATGAATTTTAAGAAATATTCTGTAAAGTGCATACGGTAAAAAAAAACTGAATTGCGAAAATCGGGTTTCATACTTCGGATGCAAACTGAAAATTTCAAATAGTTTAATAATAAAAGTTAAATAACTTATAGCTATTATTTTTGTTGAAGCATAAAAGAAGTACTAAAAAAATATGTGAAACGGCAAACACTGTTTTCAATTCCATAAGGAAATCCATTTACGGCAAAACTTCCTCTTACTAGCCGACAGATCTGTTCGTAAGTATCAACAAAAGTGGCTTCTGGGGAACACTTCGTTAACACTAAACACATAAATAAAAAAAAAACAGGGAAAGAAGCGTTACCATTATTGCTTTGCTTAACAGAGACCAGAAGGCGATCTGGAGAACATCAGGAAACGGAACAGAAAGAATGAACATTAGCACATGAACTGAGAACTCGATAATAAATAATGTGAGACCTAACACAGTATTTGATATTAGAAATGAATAGAAGGCAATGGTAGGTACATTGTTTGCTCCCTTTAGAAAAATTTCTGTCCTGTCATTGTTGACCTTTTTCATTATTAAATATCTTAGTAGCTAAATTATATAAATATATTATATAATTTTTTTATAAATTTATTAATGAATATATACATAATTTTATTTATTATTTATTTATTTTTGGACCGATCTAGTTAACATCAGGAAAGGGAACAGAAGGATGAAGGAAGAATGAACATTAACACATGAACTGAGAACTCGATAATAAATAATGTGAGATCTAACATAGTATTTGATATTAGAAATGAATAAAAGGTAGTGGAAGGTACTCCTTTAGAAAGAGAAAATACTGTCCTACCTCTGTTGACCTTTTTTTCATTATTAAATATCTTAGTAGCTAAATTGTATAAATATACTACATAATTTTTTTATAAATATTTATAATTATTAATATATTAATAATTTTTTTTATTTAGAAATTAAAGTTGATATTTGGAATACTACAATATTACTAGAATTAATTGCATTTAATCAATTGTAATGAAGGACAATGACAACTAATCACAAATAGTTTCTTACTTCAATTTCTTAATTTTAATATTATCTGGGTCACGAATGAAATGAAATTCAGTTTTTAAAATATATTTTCTTTCTCTAATAATCAATCAGAAAGTTTTACTCCCCAGGTGCAAGAAGTAATGATATAAAATATTTTAATAAATTAAGTGCATGTCATCAAAATCATTTGTTTATTTAAATAGAGATTATACTAAAAACAGAAGTATTTTGCAAAGTTGAAATAAGATGATTTAATTTTGCTCTGATTCCTTAAACCTATTCATAATTCAAAATTGTCAATAAATTTTCAGTAGCCTTAGATCTAATATCTTAAATTCCAAGACTTCCTATTTTTTTCATTCGATAATATAAATATTCTAATAAAATATTTCCAATATATGATAAAAAAAAAAAAATTTTCTGAATATCAAATATATAATTTTATTTAACATAAATTTATAATTATATAGATTTTTTTTTTTTTTTTTTTTCTTCATGGGGTCTTTCAAATGAAGCAAATTCTTTCTCGATTTTTTTTCTTTACAACTATCTTAAATGTTATACTAATAATGTTAATAATATTTGCAACTATCCCAAATGTTTTAATTATACCAAAAATGGATAATTATTGAATAATTTATTGCAAATTTCCTATAATTTTTAAATTGCATTGAATTTGAATCATATTTTTATAAATATTTATAAAATAAAATATTTATATTGGTTTCTTCTTCAAATCTGAAGTAAATGCAATTATTGGCTCTCCCTCTCCCTCAAAATATATATAATTGCATTTTGCTTTATTTAACAATAAGCTTAAAATGAATATGTAAATAATATAAATATTTAAAAGATTTTTATCATATAAAAAAAATGAAGACAAATTATATTTATAAAATTTTATATAATAATTTTGTAAAATATTAATATTAATTTTATTTAACATTTTTAAAAGAGTACATTACTAAGACAAACAATTGTGTGTGATAAAAAAAATAACTAAAAATAATAATTTTAATTTTATGAATTTCCATAAATAAATTATTTTATGCAAAAAAAATTATTTCAGAAAAATTCAAGCGAGTTGCAAATTTTTTTTTTTTCAAGTAATACTTTAAAAGCACACTATTTTGCTTTTATATAAATTACAAAAACAATAAAATGTAAGAACATAAGGCTTTCAGGTTAAATGTGCATTAACAAAACAGCAAAACTTATAAAACTATATCATTTGACAGTATATCGATTAGAATTATTTCATTTTAAAACCATAAATTAATATTGAAAAGTATTTTCTTTAAAATAATAATACAAAAAGATTGTTTAAATTCAATTAACCAATTTGGCATGGATTTGATAAACTTTTTCATAATAATCAGCATGTTTAGATTGTAATAACTAGAATTTTTGCATGTTAATTTTACTTTTTAAAATGCTTAGCACAACAAAAAAAAAAAGACATTTTAATTAATTTCTATTATGCAAAAAGGCAAATTCCAAACACCTAATAAAAGTGATGTGCATATAAAAATTAAATAAAACTTAAGTTGCATTAAAAAAAAATATTTATAAAATAAACAAGGACATTCAAATAAGAATCTGCATATTTTTTTTCAAAAATGTGCTATTGGTTTTTTTTAGTATAAATAAAAATGAACTTTTTATAAACTTCCATAATGTTTTTTAATATTTGATAAATGTTGCATGTTAAATATTTTATGTTATGATTATATAGTGAAAATGAACTCAAATATTGTAGATTTTTTTGACATTTTAGAAACAGAGCATTCTATGACATTCTTGGTATTTTAGAAATTATTATCAAATTATAAAAGCTTTCTTTACTCTCACTTGTATATTTCTGAGAATAATCTGTTCATATAATTAAAATATAAATTTAATAATTGATTTCTAATAAAATTTACTGCTGTTAATTAAATTAGAAAAATTTAAGATATATTAAAAAATGCTTACTAAATTAAACAAAATGTAAAATATATATATATCTATAAATACTACAAAAAAAATCAACTACAAATGTTAAAAAGATACATTAGTTTACTAATAATATGTTTTTTAAATGTTTTATAGGATTTATTGTTCATAAATAATAACATGACTTATAATATACAATAAAAATTTAAGTAATTGAATATAATTATAATCAAATAAATACAATAAAATGCTTTCACATTTGAGTTTGTATACATATTTTCTAAATTGCTTATTTTTATGTATTAAATTTGTACATTACAAAGAGGACAGTCAAATTTTCTATATGACTATTAAATAAAAAAATATATATAATTATATATATCTATGAATTATTCATCTAGAGTGAGAGTTTACATCATTTGTATACCTGCACATCTCACACATGTATATTGAAAATACACTGAGTATAAATTAACCACAGCCATAAACTAATAAAATAGAATAAAGATTCCTAAATACAGTCTGAAAATAACGTACGATTTATATTTTTATGTTTAAAGCATAATATTAACGTATTTAAAGCATAATATTATGTTTAAAGCATAATTTTTATTTATAAAGCATAATAATAACGCTGCAATTGTATTGTTTCAGTAAAACTTATAAACAACAATTAAATTTTTAACACCACTATTTGTAAAAATGTTTGTTTATTAGATACAGAAATCCTACTATCATAAGTTAAACCAGTTTAAAAATCTTCATAGAAATTATTTTTAAAGAAATCTGTATGAAAATTATAAACCATTTAGTGTAATTCTTGTTTTAATAAGTTCATAGCTTATATACAAACAGTGATATTCAACAAAAATATATAAAATAATTCATAAGACAAGAAAACAAATAATCTTACCTCCGTTTAGATCTGCCACAACAAAAACGTTCAGAAACTGACATACAGTTTGCACACAAAACAACCACCTCCATAGACTATGCATGTTGTTAGATGAAAAAGCCGCCTTACCATTCAAAGACGCCGGCTTCCCTTTTATGAATCAGAATTTCGAACACACTCATTCCCCTCACCATACGTCAAAAACATCGTTTCACTTTCGAATTGTTGTTTAGTGTCATGCAAGGATTGGAACGGGGGGCGAGGGTGTCCAAAACACGTGCAAAGTGTTCAGCAGGATGATGTTTGCGAAATGCTTTTAACTTGTGCAGCTACTGCTACTTCTATAACAACACACGCCAAAGTTACGGAAGTGTTCGATGTTCACTAACCCCATCGGATCATTCTACTTTCTCTCAAAAGCAGACGCTTCGATACCGTAATATTATTGCTTCGCTTGCGGGTGTTTAGTGCGTCTGCGCCGCATCGACTACTCGCCCCGCCATCTGTCGAAGCGCATTGGTTTCCTGAGGATCCCCCTGGCGGTGCGCTTTGGAACTGAAGAAAACATCAATAATTTTAAAATTGGAAGATCCACAAAAGGTCTTGGTTGTTCTTTCTTTTTTGAACATTGTTAAAAGTTGTAATTTTTTTTTATTTAAGTTTCTATTTCATTTAAAAAACATTCGAACAGATTATAAAATTCAATAATATTTTTAAAAATTACACTTTTAAATTAATTTCATATTTTTATATAATAATGTATATTTTTATATAATGTATATTTTTATCTGTTAAATTAAGACCGCAGACTTAAATCAAACGTTTTCGAACTTTCAATAAGAATATTATTAATGATTTTTATAAACGTCTTTGTTATTAAAAGTTTAAAGTTTCATTTAAAAGTATTAATAAGTTGCAAAACTCTATTATTTTTAAAAATTAAAAATAAATTAAGTTATTAATCTTATATTTTTAATAATATTAATAATTTAATATTATATTAGTTAATAATATAATTAATCTAGACGAAAAAAGCATATTAATTACTTTTGAGCTTTAGATGACAATATTTATAATTAAAGATTAGTAATCTACAAATGCCTTTGTAATCTTTAATAGATATTAAAAGATATATTATTATTTTTTTGTATTTAAAAAACATTCGAATAAATTGGTAAACTCGATTTATTTTAATTAATTTTAAATTTTATACAAATAATGTAGATGATTTCGCAATAGAATATTTAAATAAATATTCTAATGATAATATTACATTAATTAATATTATGAATTAACAAGTAACATAAAAAAAAAAAAAAAATTAAGTCAATTCCTACTTTTTTTCCCCACTATATTGCAGAAATTCCTTTATAAATAATTTTCATTCATTTTTTTTATCTGGCGCCATCTATTGGTAGATACAAGCAACTTAAATCTAAAAAAATAACTAAAATTAATTCATTAAATTTAATTAATGAATTAATTTTTTGAAAAACTATATTAACTTCAAGTGTCATCTATTACAAGTCCAAAAAAATGTATTTCAACTTGAATGGATGAATAAAAAATATTTTATGAACGATTGAAAATTTGAACAAGATATATATAGGGAGAGTGTGAGCTAATAGAAAGAATTGAATAAATATTTCAGTTCATTTACAAATTATATTTATATATACTTAACATTTTGTATGACAAATTATATCGAAGAGGAAAATTTATACATTTGATATGGAATTGTAGAATAATTGTAGAAGTAATAATTTTAAAAAAATTAATTTTATTGCTTGCATTGAATAACTGCATAATATTAAAAATAAAAGAAATTAGTTTGTTAAATTACACTTTTCCAACAGTTTCATGTAAACCAGTAACCCAATGTATAATTCGAACAAACCCTGGAATAAATCAGAACATTCCTATATAAATATTATTATTAATTTCAATTTTAAAAATTTCAATATGCAAATTTTTAATTTATACGCAGGATTTATGAAATCATAAATATCAAAAGTTATCAAATTTAATAAAATCATTTCAATATCTTTCTATCGTTATCGATAACTTTTAAAAATGCATTAAATAATCAATTTTCAGTAGAAAAAAAAATTCCAGATATGTCATAAGAAAAATTCGATTTATTATTTAGCTTAAATGATTTTGGAAAATATTAATTTTGAATTTTTTGATGTAAAAACTAATAATTTTCAATTTAATAATGTACTGTAATAATTTTCAAAAAAAAATTTTTTTTTGTTTTCCCTTATCGATTGAAGAATTTTTGTATAATACAAAACAGCAGATGTAACACGTTCAGCGTTATGCAGGGTGCATTAATAAGGAAGCCTTCTACACTACACTCATGTTTTACATCGCAATTTTGAACGAATAACGATTTCTATTATTAACAATATTTTTAAATACTTTAAAAAATTAATTTTTGTATTTGAAATTGACTTTTAAAATGAAAAATTAATTACAATTGATTTATATTATAAATAATTGTTTGTATTAAGTATTCTACTTTAAAGGGGCCTGTATGGCCGAGTGGCTAGAGCTCTGGCACTTGGTACCACACAGTGTTCGAGTCCTGGCGGTGCCATGGATGTTTGTAATGGTTCGGAATCCACTTTAAACCGTAGGTCCTGATCTAACATGACTGTTGAGCTTGGGTGTAGGTCTGACAACCCTACCCCGTAAAAAGAAAATGTCTTTCGTCTCGAAATCTGCTAGTAGACAGACGACATTGACCCACAATGGGGCTGTTGCGCCAGTGATGATGATTCTACTTAAAACATTAGTCATCATCTATTAAACCAACAGCCAACCTTTCACAAAATTAAAGATAATGGTTAAACAATTTCAAGTTATTACAGTTATTTTAACATTATTTTATGTTGTTACGAAATTTTGTAAATATTTAAATATTAATTTAATTTTATTATTATAGCTATTTAATCTTTAATTTATTTGATTAATTGCGGAAATTATTCTCTTAATATGTGAACAAACCTGCATTGTACAAAGCAAAAGACTAAAGACTAGAAGTTGGCGACAAATTTGGCTTTCGATCTGAGTATTTTAAAAAAAGACTAACAGCTTATATCAATTACTACAAATTAAAAGAATTATCTACATCAGTGTTGAGCCCAAATTGGTTGGAACCAAACGATTATTGAAAACAAAGAGTCTTTCCAAATATTGTAAACGATTTGCTCTTTTTCTTCTTCAATGGCACGACAGACCCATGGTGGGTCAAAACCTTCTGCTTACTAATATATTTCGAAACAGGATATGTTGTTTTCTTTTTATGGAGTGGCCGTAAGCCTTACGCCCAACGCTCTGCGGTTGTATTAGACCGGGATCTATGGTTTTAAACTGGATTCCGAACCACTGCAAACATCCATGGCACCTTCGGGACTAGAATCCTAAACCTGTGGTGCCGAGTGCCAGTCACCCCCTGCCATTAATACTATGTAAAGACTATGGCAACTATAGTCATTCATTAAAACAGTTGAGTTTATGCTGTCATGCGGTGATCTTAACGTATTTATCAAGTCTGTTCTGCATATCTTCAGAAATTCTTGCAGAAAAAAATCAAACGAACCCTTTGAATCTCGTTACAATGTATGTATTATCCAGAGTTCATATTGAATTTATGTTCATAACACCTTTTTCTCCAACATGGAGTATGTGTAGATTATTTGCATGTGATTCACGAACATGCTAATCTTGCTGACCATTTTATAAATGATAACGCTTGGAAATGTTTGTTTGGAAGGGTTTGGAAGTGTTATCTGCCGATTGGATTTTCAGGAATTATATTGCCCCCTTTGCAATTGCTCAACATATTGGAGAAAACTTGAAAACTCCAACAAAATAGTTTGACAGTCTATTTAAGACACATAATCGTCTATCAAATCATAATCGTTGATCATGATCTATTTAGCCATAACCGTCTCCAAGCCTTCACATTTTCAAAATAATGGCTGTAGGATTCGCCTCCAGCAGGGAATCGAACTCTCATATACTTACAAGTTAGTCAATTCGAGTACCACTGGATCGTGAGGGGGTATTGCCATTAAGAATAAACTTAATAAATCTTCAATTTGACTGAGCTCAAAGTCAACAGGATTCTAAACATCAAGAATATACCACAGAAAGCTTGTTTTGTGGTATTCAGTCTCTTATAGTTGAATGGTGATTTCGTGGTAAAATGATCAAGAGATATTCATGTACTGTGACGTCTCGGCTTATGCTAGACCTATAACGGCTTCAAGCAGAGGGCCATTTTCAGGTTCATGGGAACACTTTACTTTTTATTTATAGGCATTATATATATATATATATATACAGAACTCTATCTGTTACATTTCACTATTTACAAAAAATGAAAAAAATAAAGAATTAAATTTGATTCGCAAGTGCAGTTCATTCCCAGGACGGGGATTTTCAGAGTTCTGAAATCTACGTCGAATCTATATCATCAGGTCTGCGGCAGACCTTAATTATCACACGGCGGGATACACAAAACCACAACGGACTCACTTTGTAAGCAGGCGGAAACTCCAGCCTGTTCAATCACTTTCAAAAAAGAAACAGAAACAACATTCAGAAATTTCAGAAAAACAGCATTTCTTGTCGACTTGTCGCAGAACTTCCCTTTTGTTTTTTTCTTCTCCAAAAAGCTCCCTTTAAGAAAATCCATCAAGAGAGTGGGTCATCTTCCCTCATTTCTCATTGGAGTAGACATTTCTCAGCCCATGGTCAATCCCGATGCAACAACTCATGGTGTAGTCCATATTCCATTTGTAATTGTTCCGACCTGTGAAGGTCGCACAGACAATCGCTAATTTTATGAAGTCTCATTATCCATGACACTGAATATTTCCTATCAGATTTGAGTGACATGTTGTTCTCATTAGTACAAAATACTAATTGCATGTAATATAACTATCCACAACACTGCTTATCTGCTGTCAAATTTTAGTGATAGGTTGTTATCACGTGCTTGTTAAAGAATATACATTCCTCTTTTCTTGGTGGCAGAATGCATCGACTCTTCTGGTGGAAAAAATTTACATTACATAACAATTAAGAAAGTTTGTTTCTGTTATTTGTTTTTTTTTATAACCAACTTAACTCTTTAATTTGAATGGCAAATGAAAAGCAGTCTTTTCAAAATTTATATTTAAGAAGAAAAACAATATTAAAAAATTTACTTTAAATCTCCATGCCCACTTATTCATAAATGAAAGATTACGTATCTAATTAGTCATTTAATTTGGATCTTTTTTTTACAGCTGCATAAAAGCGTTCTTTTCATTTCCAGATTATTTAATTAAGTGTGACAAAATGGATTAAAAGAAATGTGACATTCGAAATTAGTTTATCTTATTTTCGAATAAATGAAGCATAAAAAAAAAAAAAATTTTATGCAGATTTTGAAGATTGTCAAAGGAAATTAATTTAGACATATATATCTATAAGATCATTTTTAAGTATTAAATCAAATCTTCCGTGTAATAAATGTTAAATTTGCAAATTAAAAGAAAAAAACATTTTGAGTGCCTTTGTATGTACATAATTATTTTTTACTTTCTTCAAGCTATTATATTTTTTTTCTTTCTTTTTTTTTTGGGGGGGGGAGAAGGGGGTATATCATTAAGAATTTGTAATTCTTATTTCTATTTCTTCATTTCTTCATAGAATTTTTTTTATACCTATACACTCTCAGTAAGAAAATGAATAAGAAGCATTACAGAAATTAAATTTAAAAAATATGACAATCTTTAAATTTAAGCTAATTAATTTGTTTGTTTTTTATATATTTCTTATTTAAGTCATCAAAATCATTTTTAAGTTGATTTTTCAGACGCAGCAATACCAGTAATTATACTATTTATTATTATTCCATTTTATAAAAAATATTTCATTTTACCTATTATTTTTTTTTTTTCTCTTGACCTTTGCCAGACATTGTACTACATAATCAGATATGTATGAATGCCCAACTCATAGTCCAGGTGTAACGTGCGCTGTTATCGTGTAAGAGAGATCAGGTACCAATCCACTAGCGGTGTCCGTTGCAGTCACTGCGTTTAGAAACGAGGAGACTCCATAGAGATTATGACTACGAGGGAAAAAAATGTCTCGCATCGTTGTCGTCGCAAATGTGTCATCAGGCGGACTGGTGAGCGTTTTCAATGTTTTCTCCCATGTGCAATCAAATGTGGACAGTATGTCCTATATACACAATCCAGTCACATTAATGTGACCACCTGTCAAAAGCCAGAAAAATACACTCTTGTATATTCTGGCTTTAAGTAGAGTGTGGAATGTGGTATTTAAGTGGTATTAAGTGGAATTCTTTATATACACTCCACTGCAATGTGATGCCACCTGCCTTTTGTGATTGGTTAGATCACGTTGACGTCGAAAAAGTAGGTGGTGGTCACATTAATGTGACTGAATGTGTATATTAAATGCCCTCTATTACCTATAATATCCTCCTATCACCTGTCGGTGGTTGTTCGTGGGTTAAATATGTAAAACACGAGACCCACAGTTGTTCAAATATTTAAGTATGAAATAGTTTTATAATATTCAGCATTGACAGAATGTTAAAAGTGTTGTGACTAATCCTCAATGTCCATCAGCGAGAGTCGGACACCCCGTGAGTAGAGGATGGAGGAAAGAGGGACAGCTTCTGTTGTGATGGAGCAGCCGCAGGTAGAAGTCTGACTTGGCTCCGTGTTGCTGAAGAAGGAGGGCAGTGAATTCCAGGATGACGTTTAGGGGAACTACCTCGCATTTATGTATCGTATGGGAGAAAACTCGGAAAACTTCACCAGGTAGTCTGACTAATGAGGCAAGGTGCTGAACATCACAAACGCCATCGAAACTCTCCTCGTTTTTTGAAACAGTGCCTACAACAATGCCATCATCGGCATTGAACCTTGCTGACCAGAGGGGCACGCTGCACGTTCATATATTTAATTTTTTTTTTAAACCAAGTGTCGGGCTACCTTATTTTAGAAATTTGAAAGTGTAGAGGCTTAAATAACAATTACTGGATGTATTTTACATTTTGTTTTATTTTAATGATTTCTAATATTTTTAATTGATGTTTAATTTACGTTATATAATTAGACCTCCTCCTTAAATATTTTTGAGGAACTTTTAAGCGAACTTTTTATTTTTGATAAAAATATTGATGACGACTATTGATTCAGTAGTATTGGACAGCTATCATACTGGAGAGAAATGAGAATCCCCTAATAATATGAATTGTAGTAGTTACTTTTGGAAACTAGAAACCCTGATAGCGATTTTTTAACAGTGCGAGTGAGCATCTTGCATTAACACTCAGGCTGCACGGAAAGAGATTTATCACATGCGATACGCTAACCTGGGGCAATTAGCCTTAAAAGACAATCTTCTCTAACCATTTGATTATTCGCAGTATACACTACTGCATTACTTTAACATCCCCGAGAGCTACTACTAGCTAGTAGGCCTTGTGCTCCACATATGTATGTCACGAACAGTACACTGTCCTCCTTCTTCAGCGACACGGTTTGGTTGGTCAACAATCATTTCTTGAACACGTTAGGCTAATTAGACGTGTTAGGCCTACAGTTTAACGTGGATTCCGAACCATTAACCAACATTCATGGCACCACTAAGATTCGAACATAAATCATGTGGTACCAATTGCCAGAGTGCTAACCAATTGGCCATCAGCTATTGGAGCCAAGTCCAGACTTCAACCCACCGTCATCAGAATAGATGCTGGCGTTTTCACTCCATCCATAAGTAGATTATTCATAGGATGTCCATCTGGCACTACAGGACACTGAGGATTAGACACACGAAACAATCCGCCTATAAGTGACGAACAATCCACCTATATTTTTTGAGATAATTGCTCCGCATTTGTGTGTCGTATGAGAGAAAATCCAGAAAACTCTCATCATGCAGATTCATTGTCTACGTGAGACACTTTCAATTCATTTTCGCAATTGCCATTGAGTTTCTGAAATTAGTAGCTGCAACGGATGCCTCCTGCCTTCTAGCTGCACATGTTTACCAATGAATCATGAATCGTGTTGACATTCATACTTTATTAATTCTTTACTCATCTCTATTGTTGCACTATGCGATTTCTGTAATCATAAAAAAAAAAATATTATTGAGGGCAGTTTAATCGAACGAAAAAAAGTGAGGACAATCAGGCTGTGACATGAAAGTCGAAAGTAATTATAAAAGGTACTTTTTAATAATGATATCCTACTTCAGTAGATACATAAAAAAATTATAATTATTGAAGACAGTGTGATTAAATGAAAGGACAATAAGGCCGTTATATGAAAGTCGAAAGTAATTCTCGAGATCTGAACATCTGAAGGTACTCCATAATAATGATATCGTACTTTGTAGAAACATAAAAAAAAAAATTATGATTATTGAAGACAGATTAATTAAATGAAAGAACGAAGGCAATAAATCCATTACAGGAAAGTCGAAAATAGTTCTCAAGACCTGAACATCTTAAGATACTCCTTGATGATGATGAATGGCGAAATGAAAATCCAAAATTATTCAGATTGTGATACGTCTGTTTTAGTTATTTTAACTTATTAAGAAAACGGAAGTTTTCTACCTTGATGCACCCTCACTGAAGGATTTTCTAAATTTTGATATATATTCATATCTTGTAAACAGAACTGAGTACAGCAACAGAACACAATGTTTCATCTTATAATTGTCAACAATGAATATATATTGCTGTTTAAAGTGAGATTTACTATATAACGTGTTTCTTGGTGGTATGGTGAATCCTTTCATCAAACAAATAACCTCAAGGTTTTAATATTGAAAAATAATTTGGCCTTAAAATATTCATATCCATTTAAATTATATTCACATTATTTTTCTACGATAAGCATATTTTGTTTTTACTTTCAGTTTCTATTAATTATGTAAATATTAGTTTAAAACATTATTCTTCGTAATTTTAGACGTGAAATTATTGTAAATTTTCATTACGAATACGCAAATAATAACAGAAATGATGGCACGGTAACCAGAGACATAACATGTTACAATGTCCTATTACGAGATTGTTAATTAATATTGGTAGGTAATACTGTTCTGTCTATTTTTTATGTATGCATGATTTTCTGTCATGCGCAGAAGGGCATAAGTTATTACTTGTATTTTACATTGAAGTATTGCTAAGTAGTAACCATAGAAACATTTTTATATCAACTTCATCTGTATATTTATAGAAATCTTTAGCTTCATCTATAATTTTGAAAATTCTATTTTCAATAGCTACAATATAATGTTAAAATAATATTGTTCTGTCTATTTATTTTAATTCAGATACAGATGATTATCAAACTATGTGTATCATCTGTGTATAAAAGTGGCATTTAAGAATGCTCACCAATGCTTAACTACCAGGGCTTTTTTAGTATAAAAGTATATATTGTGGTAGCATGAGGTAGCTTTAGTGAAGTTGGATGCGTCTCAGATTTTTATCAGAAGCGTAAAATGTCAGACCTCAGAGACTTTCAAAAGAGGCCAAAATTGGCAGGAGCTCGACTAGCTGGAGCAACTGTGACCGAAACATCCCAAATTTCAGGCGTTTCTAGAGGTACGGTATAAGTCATAACAACATAAACATAGCGCGGCAAGAGAAGCTCAGCAAAGCAAAAATAGTGGACGGAAGCAGAAGCTGAGTGAAAGAATCCGACGGGTATTGAAGTGGGTTGTATTGTCTAAAAAGCGAACAACTGCAGCCAAAGTCACCGCAGACCGCAATCAGCATCTGGATTCTCCAATATCAATAATTACAGTTAGGAGACACTTTCATAAACAGGACCATTTACGGCAGAACAGCAATTCCCAAGCCACTTGTCTCATCTGTTAATGCGAAACGTCGTCTACAGTGATGCCACAACCACAAAACCTGGTCGATTGATAAGTGGAAAACAGTAGTAGGGTCAAACGAATAATCTTTCACACTTTTCCCCACAACAAGACGGGTGCACGTTTGTATGATAGCATGTGATACATGCCCAAGCGTATGATAGTGATTGTCTCCTTCCAACTGTCGAGAATGGAGGAGGATCTGTCATGGTATAGGTAGCCATGTTATGGTTTTCTACTGGCTACAAGATGGATAGACTGCATTGAGGCCGATCTCAAGACATTAAAAAATAACCGTTGGGGGACTGTGGTGTCTGATTCAGGATCTGTTGGAAGAAGCTTGTTGAGACGGCCTTGGCCTGGCACAGGCTGGTAGTGCAAGTAAAAAGAAGGAAGAAAGAATATAAGTTTTACAATATGATTGTTTAAAACTAATTCACTGTGATTCACAAGAAAAAAAACTAGAAATACTCAACAGATCTCTTCAAAATATTAGAAACAATCGACAACTTATCGGTGGAAGTGTTTCTTATTGGTGATTTCAGGCAAACTCTTCCTATTATTCCTTCCGGAACTGGACTTACGTGCTGAAGCCGCATCTTAAATCGACCAACAAAATCTCCAACCAACGAAAGTGTCAATAAAATAAATTTTGATTGCCCAAAAAGTTACCAAGATAGCGTACAAATCGATCGATACCGTTATTGATACGGATGAAGCTGTTCAACAAAATCCTAAATTCTTTCAATCCTAGTGGAAGGCCTCCTCACACATTATCATTAAAAGTTGGTCCACCAGAATATACTTCTGCTAAATCTAGATACCCCAAAGCTTTGTAATGGGGCAAGGCTTTGTATCAAGTCCTTGAGACAGAATGTTAAAGAGGCAGTTATTTTAACTGACTGTAACAAGGAGAAATATCTTCATTCCCAGAATACCTTTCATAACTAGTTTTGTGAAAATATAGCTAACCCGAAATAGTAACATCACATTTTTTAATACTTTGAATTTCTAATTCTATGCATATGCTTTCTAATCGCGAGTGAAGTTGGGTTTCTTTAATGACGTAAAAGAAAATGTTTGTTCGCAATAACATCATGCTTACACAATAACTGGAGGAGTAACACAATTTTTAAACTTTTAACTTTAATAAATTCATAAAAAAAAAAAACGTGAAAAATTAATTTTATGTGCAAAGGCTTCATGTTTGGAGTTTGAAACTTTCGAATTGATTAAAAACAGGCGTAGCAAGATTTTTTACACTAGTATTTTATGTGAATTATTTCTTAATATGTTTAAAATTAAATTCTTGTCCACTATGAAGTTGATCGTAAGACTTTCATACTTCTTCGACACTCTCACACAATAGGACTTCGAAATTCTATTGTATTTCCGTATACGGGAGTTTTATTTTCACACCCTATTATTTTGTGTCCCCAGAGAAATTTCTATGGGATTCTTCTTTAAATATAAAAACCCAACTTTTTTTATAGCTGTGCTTTTGTTTTCTTTGTCATCTTTTATGAAAGTCATTTTTTTTTAGAAGTTAACATATGAGAATAAAGTTTGAAAAAGAAAACTTGGAATTTTTTTTTTTTCCAAATCCAACGATGATTGTTTCTTATGTAATATTTGTGGAAAAATTATTAAATATAATAATTATAATGCATTGAATTTTCCTCGTTTCGCATATCTATTTGTCTAAATTAATTGCTTATTTATTTATTAATTTAAAAATAATGAAAAATTAATAATTATTTGGAAAAAATGAAGTAGTTGCCTTATTTTTATTATAATATGCCTTATTTATTTTAATCTCGTCATCTGTCAGGATCAGTTTTTTCCTTAAGGAAGTGATGCCAGATAAATAATAATAAAATAGTAATAATTAAAATTATTTAATAGCAGAATCAGTAATTTACATGCAAAACAAAAATTATTTATTACAACTACATAATACATTATTTGTATGCCATGCTGAACATTAATGAAATACTGGGTTTTTAAACATTGAATTCATATAATTGTTTACTTTCATTTCATTTATTGATAGCAAAAACAAAATATGATTTCTTAAAAATTTCTTTGGATTTTTTTATATTGATATAAGTTTTGTCTTTACTGAAGTTTTCTTACACTTCGTTGATTTTTCCTGAAACTAATAAGTAATTTTAGCAAAATAAAAAAGAATCAGCAATTTACATGCAAAACAAAAATTATTTACTGCAATTGCTTAATACATTGTTTGTTTTACCATGTTGAACTTTAATGAAATGCAGAGTTTTTAAACATTGAATACGTGTAATTGTTTGCTTTCTTTTCATTTTTAATTGCAACAACCAAATTACAATTTTTTTAAAAATTTCTTAGGATTTTTTTTATTGATGTAAATTTGATCTTTCTGAAATTTTCCCACTCTTGATTGATATTTCCTGAAACAAATAAATAATTTCAGCAAAATAAAATAGATTAAAAGCTGAAAAAAGAATAAAACATTCGTTGGCTAGTTCATAAAACTAAAAATTAATTTTAACTATGTATAAAAATAAGAACCACTATTTCGTGTTTCCTATAAATTTAATCTAATTCAGAATTGTGATCATAATTAAACCTAATTATTATTTTGAATAATTTCATCTATTGTTGTAGACAAATGGTTGATGTGACAAAAATCTTAAATAGTAATAATTGAAGGCAGAGCACTTCGACCTGAAATTATTCGTCAATAGAAAGATAGATTCAGCGCTTCCTTAGTGCACAGATGTGTTTTAAAATGTAGGTACATCCAACAAAGTGCTTGGTATACGTCTACATTTTATCATATCACACACATTTCTTGTCTCTTCCTTAAGTCCACTGAAAAGACTTTCCAGTGCAAAGATTTATCGTGCCCATTTCCCGCGTAGACATGGGAATTTTCCTGCTTGGCTTGCTTTTAATCGAGCGCTCACAATTCAGAAAAATCAACGTGCTACCTACAAAGCCAATCAAGATTTTTCAATTATAATTACAATCGAAACTGGATTCGAAAAATTTTTAAAAAAATTTGCTATTATCTACAAAAACTATTTATTTTGTAATTTGTTATAATTAAAGCTTTTTGTTTGATATAATAGTACAGTATAACTCATATAATATAATAGTATAGTATAACTTATATGATATAATAGTATAGTATAACTAATGCTTAGTATTTTTTTCAGGCATCTGATGGATGAGTGACTGGCGCTCGGTGCCACGGGTTTGGGTTTGGTGATGATATCATGGATGTTTGTAATAGTTCGGAATCCATTTTATACCTTACAGGTTCCGCTCTAATATGACTGTTGGGCATAAAACTAATAATCCTACCTAATAAAAGAAAACATCTTCTGTCTCGCAATCTGGCAAACGACCTTGCCCCGCTATGGGGCTGTTGCGCCAGTAAAAAAAGATGTTTGGACTGATGCTCCTTGTTATTTATTTATTTTTTACTGTATGTAGACAAAAGACAAATCCTTTAAAATTGATTTGTTATAAAAAAAATATTTTTTGAGATGATTCACTGATGATACTATAATAAATGTAATAATTAGCATATAATCGGGTTTAGAGGCTTATATTAATAACAACAATTATTGAAAAAGATATTCAGAAATATTTCACTAGAATTGTTTAAAACCCATTATATAATCTCAATCTTCAAGTAATTAAATCTTTGTATTGTATAGGATGACATTACTGAAAAATATTAATTTTCTACAAAAATTACAGTTATTATTTAAATAATAAAAACAACTTTGGAAATTTGAAAAAATATTTGGGAACTTTTATTTCTGTACAAATAAACAAAATTGGGTTGCACAATATTATATTCTGTAAGGTATGAAAAAAATATTAAGCGCTTAATCATATAAAAAAATTTTATTTTATATATAATATTCATAAAAACAGCGTGATTTTTAAAGAAGTCTTCGCTAAGTCTTTTATTTTGTTTCCCAATTAAGTTAATTTGTACAGCTGTTACCGTTTTATTTACTCTTTATTTCTGATAAATTTATTTATGAAAAGAGAAAAACAGTTATATAAAAACAACAATTACATTTTATTTATTTATTATTATTATTATTAATTTTTCCCTGAGTGCCTGTACATTCAAGCAATGCATAATTGATATTAGTGTAATTATTATTTGACTAATTTCTTTTTCTCTCTATGTTAAGAAAAAGTGTGGTATTATTTTTTATTAAAAAGAAAATTTTATTCTTAAAACAATCATATTAAAATTTTTATTTAAAATTTTAATTTCAAGAAAAAGTAATTTAGATATATAGTATCGAATTGGGAATTTTTCCACACCTGAACATCAGCTCAAATTTGGAATGTAAAAAAAAATTAAATTTGTTGACTAATTTTTATATACGCATATGAAAATATTTATAACATTCATTGATTTAATATTTTGTTAATAATAAAATAAATTTTGATAAGCAATTGAATAATTTTAATTTTAATTTTAATATTTCTAACAAATTAGAAATGTAAAAACATTCTCATTTGTTAAAACGTTTCATTTATTCAACGAATATAAATAGCGTAAATTTAATGTTAAACAAAAATGTCAATCAATATATAGTATATATTGTATGTTATCAATATATAGATGTATTTTTATGACCTATTGTTTTATATTTTAAAGACATGTTGTTTTTGATAGAGATATATTATTAACCTGTGGTTTATATATATATATATATATATAACGAACAAATTAAAAGATTGAAAAAAATCTCACAATAAGTCTGAATATATATATATATATATATTCTTTATTTTATAATTTTCAAGTGAATAAATATTAAACGTATATACAAATGTATTATGAATTATGTAGATAATTATGGCAGCGATTTTTTTTATGAATCACACTAGTTGGGAAATTGTTTTTCTGTAAAAGTTACTACATTTGTAATACAAAATTGTGAATACATAAATTCATGAATTAATACAAAAATATATTTTGTCCCCACCAAAAAATGTTTAATGGTGTAAACAGATTAAAAATAATTATTGAAATATAACTAGTTTTTCTAGTTTGTGAATGAATTGTTTTAATGTGATTTTTAGATTTTTTTTTTTTGAATGCAATGATTCTTAATTAAAAAATTAAATTTTATTCAAATGATTATTAATACAAAAATATGATTAAATATAAAAATATTTTTAAAGAAATATACAAGAATTTTATTATTCAATTATTACCAGATGTAAAGAAAATTATTACGAAGAAATAAAAAATAATAATTGAAAATCAATTCACTTTATGGCATTCAATATGTAATATTTCTGTTTAAATTTATAATTTAAGGAATCCGGGAACTAAATAAATATATTTAAATTTCCATTAAGTAAAAAAATAAATAATAATTTTTAAAGGAACAAATTTGTTTCCTTTTACCGTTAGATGGCACTACCAACAAAAAAATTATTTTTGTAAACAAACTTAAAAGTTTTCTTATTGAACAGTAGATGGCACCACCAAAATAAAAATTTTAATTTTTCAGAATGTCTGCATAAAACAGACAACTTTTTCTCGCTTTTAAATATAATTAACTTATTTGTATTAAATTTGTGTTTTTGATTAATTTACGTCAAAATAAATACCATGACATGAAATCTATATGAATTATTATTACATGTATATTTATTTGTATAAGGAAATATTGTATTTATTATGTATGTTCGAGAAATTCTTAACAAGATTTTATAAAGGGGATATTAAATATAATATAACCAGCTACTTTACCAGGATTGTGTAAAAAAAAAAAAAAATGTGATTAAAATGTTTGAAATGTATTATGACTGAGTATGATATTTCAAGAAGCTGTTATAATTTTATATTAAGAATTTGATAAGTTATTTTGAAAATTGTTATGTATAAAAAATTAATAAAATTTTGTGAAAAAGTTTAATTAATATTTAAATATGTAATTTACTAAAAATGTTATCCAAATTTTTAAATTAGTTTAAAAAAAAAATGTTTCATCGTCATACTATCTCGATTTTATTTATTTTAAACGGAATGCAAAATCAATATGAATAAATATAGATCTAAAGATTAATATTGCTATTAGAAATTATCTCTCATTATAAGTAAAGATACATATAATAGCAATAATTGCAAATATTTTAGTACTAATAATTTAATAAGAAAAGAAATTGAAATAAGAAGAGAAATTAGGATATATGTATATGTATGCTTTTCCATTCCCGTTTATTTAATTTTTAAATATGATATATTTTGACAGATAAGAAATATTTTCATTGCTCCTTAAACCCCATATGATGAACTTAATTACAATGGTAATGTTAAGTCACAGCGGTAATTTGAACATGATTGAATGGCGGGCAATTTATTAGAAATAAGGTAATTTTAATAGGATATATAGCGTGGATTATAGGATATTTTTATGGAAAATGAAACTATATACTGGAATGTTAGAATATCAATATTTTTTTGTTTCAAAAACACTACTCATAGTTAACAGACAATTTATGAAAATACGAATATTAAAAAAAATGACGAAGATGAAACAGTTTAGAATACGTAAAAAATGGAATAGGAATTTAGTTATATAATGGTTTACCCTACGCATTAGAATTTTTACATTAATAAATAAAAAATTAAAATTAAACAATTATCACTCAAAAAATTCCTGTCACTTCCAGCAAGAAATTTTTAAATATTTTTTTTTTTTAATTTAATTTTTAAATGATTGTAAAATTTGGAAAGAATAACCGTGTTATTTGTTTTCAAAGTCACTAAACATATGAGATAATAAGTGGTTTTCCTTAATTAATTAATTAGTTTAGAAATGTAATAGTTAAATTATATAATTGTAATTTTAGAAAAGTGCATTTCTATTTACAATTTTTATTCTTTTACAGGAATTCATAATATGGAAGTTTTTAGAAATTTAGTCAGTATAACAGTAACTTAATAAAGAAAACATATCTATATATTTTTTCTTTGGATATACAGATAGAAAAGCAAAAATTGCAATGAAATTAAATCTTCACATAATTTCCTTCTTTTTAAAGTCTAACGGGGAGGGGGATACAAAAAAAAAAAAGTGTGAAGTCAAAGTTTAACATAAGTGCCAACCCGTCCTTGAAAGGAGGATCTATCAACCTTGAACTTTTCTATTTGGCTATATTTTGTTTCGGGGAAGACATGGTGGATCCTTACTGGAACGATCAAGAGGTGGTAATATCCCCAAGTGCAAAAAAAATAAAGAAGATCAAAATCCCCCTATAATATGCGAAGCAGGACGACTAATTGCAGCAACAACGACCGCTAACGGCCTACTTTGTTTTCATTCTAAATATATTTTGAAATATACTTTTTTATACCATTCAGATAAAAAAAATATAAAGCAAGACTTTTATTTTATTAATGCAACTTATGAAATAAAGTTCAATCTCATTCACTTGAAAAGTCCTATTCATGTACATTGCGCTACTGAGAAAGTGCAATGCCATGAAGAATTTGATGCATGATTACACGAATTGCATGGGATATGCAACTGAAAAATCCACTCAAATTATCTAAAAAGCAAATTCGCCGTGTAATAAATTGGCGAAGTAAAAAAAAAGAAAACGCCACAGGAGTTACTGTTTCTACTTGCTGTCGCCTCAGGAAATCGGTTGTTCTACTAGTTCAGGGATGGGCAAACTACGGCCCGCGGGCCAACTCCGACTCTCCGGAAAGTTCTATCCGGCCCGTGGATAGAATATTAATTTGCCGGTCGAGGCAAATTAAAAATATATATATTATATATTCATCTCCTTTTCTACTTTTATTAAATTTTTTTTTTTCTTCCTTTTTTTTCAAAGGGTGATGCTCTTTACTTTCTCTATTTGGATATTTTTATCATGCCTTTCAATGTAAATTGTGAGGCAGTGATGTCAGATTTTGCAGGTTGAATTCATTGAGTTACAATCTAACCATCATCTCAAGCAGTTGTTTCTAAATATGCTGAGAGTTAGGTTTTACAAATCCTTATCAAAGTAAGTTTCCCGAATTTAATATCTCACACCCAGAAAAGCAGTGCTATGTTTTGCTTCATTTTATATCGATAAGTGTTTTCAACTATGAACCTTAGAAAGAATTTTTCAGTAGACTGACAGATGAGCATTTAGCCTCGTTAATTAGAATCAGTACATCTCACTTCGAACCTCAATATAAGGAACTTTTAAAAATAAAATGGGGTTTCATTCATCTCATTAACATATTTAAATTGTAATATTTGTATGTCGTTTTTAAAATTTTTACGAAAATTTTTACGTTTTTATTTTTTACTTGTTTTTCTTCCGATTTTTTGTCCCGCGACCGAGAAAAAGTTTGCCCATCCCTGTTCTAGTTAGTTTTCATTTCAAAATAGTGCAAGAGAGACTTGATTGGCAACTGCAAAATCAGTTCCGGCATTTAAACAGTCTCACGGTGAAGGGATTGGAGTAACGGGTGGAGTTAAACTTTATACTTGCCTGTGATTTGTTGGTCCTTTCGTTTGCGTATCAAATTTTCGTTTGAGGTCTTCCACTTTAACATATTCACCTTTTTCTGTTAACCAGTCCTATGGATATGAAGTTCTTTTGATAGATTAATCTTGTAAATAAAAAATAAAACAAGTAATATATAAAAAAAAAACATTTAAAGTCATTTCCTACTTTTTCACTCTATTGCAGAAAGTCAGCTTTTATAAATAATTTCCATTCATTTTTTTTTAAGTTTATCTGGCACCATCTATTGGTAGATATATGCAACAAATAAAAAAAAAATTAATTAGTGAATTTAAATTTGATTACTGAATTAATATTTGAAAAAAACTGTATTAACATCAAGTGTCATCCACTACAAGTTCGAAAAAATGTATTTGAGCTTGAGTGGATGAATAAAAAGTATTTTAAGAACGATTGAAAATTTGAACAAGATATGTATAGGGAGAGTATGAGGTAATAAAAGGAATTGAAAAAAAGACATAAGCTACGTCATACATGGATACACATATTTTGGCCAAAACAAACTATCGGTAAAATACAAACTTCTACTCTTCTGCTGTCTCAATATTAGTTTATTAAAAAAAAAGAAGAAGAAAACCCTGCAAGCATTTTAAAGTAAAAAAAAAAAAAAAAAAAACTATCGAAGATAACAAATGCAGCCCACTATTTCAGAATGAAGCTTTCAATAAGAAATTCAAACTGGAATCCATATTTGATTCATTTCAAAAATATTTCTAAAGTTTTACAAAAATACCTCAAATGTCCAAGGTCCATACGCATAATGCCAGGAATTATCATTACGTGTAGGAGAAGTATCAAGTTTCTATTTCATTTGTCTAGATCTATTAAACAAGTCTATTTTAGGAGGGAGGATTTCTCATTGAGATCATCATTTTTTTGTTAAATAAATTTTTCTATTGAGTCAAGTGTGTTTTTTACTACAAACAGCAACTTCAACTTGATGACATATAAAAGGAAATACTTTTGGGCCTTTTTTTTCCTCTTCAGAAAAATCATTTATTAAGCTTGATACTTTGAGTGATTAAAAACTATTTTACCCTACCAATACAGAGTCTTTGTTTCAGAGATCATATATCTCTCACATATAACCTCGTTGGGGAATAGATTTACTATTACTGGTTCGCTAATAATGGTTATTATGCCATAATAGATTTTGTCCAGCTTATAAACAAATGAATTGATTTTTTTAGAATAAACAATTTTGTCCAGACGTCATATAAGACCTTTGTGTTTGAAGGAAAATGCTTTTGTTATCATCTGACGATGAAATAGTATGTTTTTCTTTCGGTCTCCTTCAGGTTTGTGCTTTTCTGTCTGTCACTTAATCTTAAGTGATTGGAACTTTCAATTTCAAAACAACACCTGAGAATTTTCTCGAATCTAATCACTTCCTTGTTTTTAAAATTTATGTTTCTTTTACAGGATTTCAATTTTATTTACAATGTATTGAATTATATTGTATAGATATATATATGTACTCAGAAATGCAGTTTGACAGATTTTGTTTAAAATTTTTTACTTTTTCTTAAATATTATTGGAATACCCGAAAGATTTAAGCTAAATTCTTTAAAAATATTTTTTTTTTTTTTTTTAATTTTATACATAAGTTGTATGCTTACGCATTAAATTATGTAATACTTTTTGTGTTAATATGAGGAAAATGATGATTTCAAAATGAAAAAGGACGAAATAACAGCAACGGCAGGCTATTAATTTTGATGTAAGAAGAAATATGTGATAATGAGTCAATTCAAAATCTCTTGTTCTTAAATATATTTTTAAAAATATGCTAGAAAACTATATTCCTTTTAATTCTTATAATTATTTTTATATTCCTTTAAGTCTAATGAAAAATTAATAAAAAGAAATATATAAAAAGTAAAAGATATGTTGTATGTAAAGTAATATGTTGTATTTATATGAAAACAATTTTGCAGCAAAATAGATATATTACAGACAATAAAAATTTAAATTTTCCAGTATCTCGTTTTATAATTATATTTTTTGACAAAATAAATAACTCTCAATAATTGACGTATCTTAAACTTCTATATTGGATGTCTGAATTAGAAAATAAAATGACGTGCAATTTTCTGGTTCAATTTTTGTTGATGTGTCTACAGATCTATCTTATAAATAAAATGCAATAAAAATAAACATAAAAAAATCTAATCCATTTCATGAAGTGTGTTGAATTCAATTTTTGTATAAAAACTTAATAATTTTAAATAATTTATAAAAAAATCTGTCTATCTTGTAAATATAATGTTATATAGATTTCATGAAATGTGATGAAATCAATTTATGCATAAAATACTACAAAAATAAACGTAAAAAATAATCGTTCTATCTTTCCATCTAATCTTATATCCATTTCATGAAGTGCGAAGAATTCACTTTATGTACAAAATACAACAAAAATAAATCTTTCTTTGTCCACTAATCTTATATCGATTTCTTAAGTAGATAAATTCAATTTATTTATAAAATATAACAAAAATAAATATAAAAAAATCTTTCTGTCTTGCCTATCTAATCTGTATATCCATTTCATCAAGTGATATACTTTCTTATTAGTACTATCATAGTTTATTTTACACGAAGGAAGAAAATTAAAACATAAAAAAAAAAAAAAACTCAAATCATTAGTCTACTAAAAAAATTATTTTTCAACTATAAATTTACATTTTCTATATATAATATTAATGTTCTTACTTGCAGTCTTTGATTCCAGTGCAAAGATACCTACAGGAATTTTAAGTGGTTCCATGATTTTCCCGGACAGTGTACTATCAATGGCTGGATACAGTTGTTCCACATCCTAAAAAGAAAGAAAATGTCTTATTTCTGTTTTATTTCATGGCCAGTATTGCTTAATTGAGATAACGTCTTCCTAAAAAGAAGCCCTACAGATATCATGATCAGTTAGGAGAATCGGGTAACTTCACCGAAACGCTCTGTGTAATTACATAAGAAACTTATAATGCTAATAATTTTAGTAGACTTTGAGGGTACTGTTTGTAGAGTCTATTCATAAAAAAATTAATTAAGTTAAAATTTATGTACTGTTAAAACTATTAACAGCGAATGACAAATCTCTTTATGTTTATGCATTGTTTAAGTAAAAATTTAAAAAAATTATGAATACTGTCTATGATTATATTGAAAAAGTGCGTTTGGCTGTTTTCTTTTCTTTTCCAATTTTGTGAAATATTATTTTAATTATACGTTTGAAATCGATGTCAATAAATTTCTTTAGTTATGAATACTATAACCTTCAATTAGTTACACAAAAAAAAAATGTTTTAAAAAAGCAAAAGACAATATTGCTTTATTGTATCACTGACACCATTCCTCAAGTGTCCGATGATGTTATTAGAAATCTCCTTTATCCTTCAATAAAGGTGAGAAAAAAAAAAATTCAGGGTCAATCATCGCCCACGCAGAAAAACACTTCTTTTCAGAATAAACTTATCCTGCCCAAAGCTTAGGATTTTTAAATACATTTTTTGAGCAAAGGAATTCCATTTTTTTCAATTCCTACTATTAGCTTACACACTCGCTATATATATCTTGTTCAAATTTTCAATCGTTAATAAAATATACTTTTTTTATTCATCCACTCGAGTTCAGATACAATTTTTGAACTTGTAGAGGATGATACTTGATGTTAATACAGTTTTTTCAAATATTAATTCATTAATTAAATTTAATTAATTAATTTTTTTTTTAGATTTAAGTTGCATGTACTACCAATAGATGGCGCCAGATGTAAGAGGAAAATTTCAACTTTATTTGTAAAGGATTTTCTGCAATATATTGAAAAAAAGTAGGAATTGACTTTAATTTTTTTTTTTTTTTATATTACTTGTTTGATAGATTTCAACATTTAATCTATCTCAGTTTCAAACTTAAATTTGCATGATGCATCTTATATTTTTTATTTATATTTGCATCTTATCTTTTCAAGTCCATCATCTATGGCTCCAATGTTGAATGGTTTTATAACAGATAAAAAATGATGCCCTCCAAATAGAGCATACAAAAGACAACTTAGTAAGCAGCTTTTTTTAGTTGCTACTATTAACGAATAGTTTTTCAAAAAAAGTTATTACATAAAGTAAAATAACTCCACATGATCTAACTATACAATAAAATCTCATGTTACATTAAGAACTGTATTAGAACATACTTTTGTCATTTCATTTGCTTCTCTGTATGATAATAATTGTTCCATATTAATACCTATTGATTTTTTAATAATGATAATTTTCAGCATTGTACCGAAATGTACCGTAATAATAATAAAAATTTCACTAAGTACTGCACATTAATTTACTTTGCTACATATCTCACAGCTTTTTTTTCTGGATCATGAGTTTTTTGCATTAGTGAATCATATATTAAATGGCTAAAAGTTTTATTGTGTTAAATTTATCAACTTTTATTATGACAACTTATATTAACAACTTTATTATGGCAACTTATTTTAATAACTTTATTGTTTCAATTTATATTAACAACGTTATTATGGCAATTTATATTAACAACTTTATTATAACGACTTATATTAACAACTTTGTTATGGCAACATATATTAACAACTTTGTTATGGTGTGAGAGTATCAAACTTGTTGCTTATAATGATGGTAAGAAGTAATGTTTTTTGGGTGATTTTTGAGGACAACTGCCCATAAATATGTGTAACATAAGAGAAAACTTGAAAACACTTATCAGGCAATCCAAATGTCAGTACGAGACATTCTGCTTTTATTCGTAACTCAGTCTACTCGTTTTATAAACATTAACGTCTTCAGCGTAAGTCATTAATAAAATTCTCTAACTCATTCACTAAGTCATTCTCTAACTCACCCACTATCGTTCCACATTTATCATTAAACAATGTATGAAACATTTATGCAATACTTTATTTCATTATTAATAAATTATGTTTTCACTGTCTCAAACTCTTTCTTAAAAAAAAATGTCAATTAATTTATTAGCATTTTATTGAGTTTTCTGTACACAGTCTTTTGGTAGCTTTTCATTGTAATACTCGTTTTCTTCATCAGCTTTATGAATGATAAGCCAGTAACAAATTTCTGAACATTATTTATAACATTCATTGTATTAGTGGAATATGCTTTTTAGCAACTGGATGATTTAATTAATGACTTTTTATATATTCGTATTATTCTAATAATGCTGATAATTGCTTTCAGGTGAGAAATGAACAGTAAGGGAGGAATAATTTCCGTTAATAAGAACTATGCAAAGAGTTCATGGTCAAAAGCTTAATTTAAAATACAAAAATAAGAAAGGGATGTTACACAAGTTAATCAAAAGCCCGATGAAAATGCAAATTTGAATCTCATGCCAAATTACTATTCTCAGAAATTCAACAATAAAAAATCAGTTCATGGTTAAAAGTAAAAGTCATTCTTCATATTGTTTCGAAATATAAATTATAGGGATAAAAAGAAATGCTGTCTAAGAAATGTTCATATTTTTTTGAAAATAGATTCATATAGAAGAATATAGTCGAATTTGTCTTTTGAAATTAGTTCGTATGAACACTTTTATTATGTTTTTTTTTTTTTCCTATTTTAAAAATAAGTTATTTATAAAATAGCGTCGTTATTGATAAATAAAAATATAAGTTCTGTCAATTATGATAGTCAGTTATTAAAATAAATTTTGTAATATCATTTCTCGGATAAATTGAAGATATTTAATCTATTTATTTATTTATTATAATATTTTTTTTTGAAAATGATGTGTTTATATTCTAATAATATATACCAGGCCTGTCGAAAAAAAAACAAGTAATATAAAAAAAAAATTTTAAGTCAATTCCTACTATTTTTTTTCACTATAGTGCAGAAAGTCCTTTTTAAAATTATAATCCTTATAAAATTGAAATTTTCCTCTTACATCTGGCGCCATCTATTGGTAGATACATGCAACTTAAATCTAAAAACTTAAATAATTAATAAATTCAATTACTGAATTAATATTTGAAAAACTGTATTAACAAGTGTCATCCACTACAAGTTAAAAAAAATGTATTTGAACGTGATTGATGACTAAAAAGTATTTTATTAACGATTAAAAATTTGAACAAGATAGATAGAATTTCCTAATAGTAGGAAATTGAATAAAACCTATCTTTAAAAATAAATCAATAATTGGATAAAAGTAATTTTAATCACACTCTTTTCTTCTGCTGAATATTCTCATTTTCTATTTTCTACACCATATTTTATAATTCTATTTCCTATTTTATATACACCATATTTCCAGACATCCTCTTCCATTGCTGAATGTTTTCACTGGAATTTTGGAGAATCGCATACAACTCTTGCAACGAATTTTCTTCTATCTCTATTGTCTTATTGCCAATCTCTTACTTTTTCAAGGACGATTTCAATTGTAAGGACAAATTGAGGACAAAAAATTCACAGATAAGAACTGACGGCACTAAATTCATGCTTAAAGAATGATCAAGTCGTATGCATGTTGTCATATGGTCTTAACGCATTTTATCTGTTTGTTTTTCAAACTTCCGCCTCTTCCATCACATTGCATCTCTTAAACGTCTCAAAATATCTGAGTAAAACTATACGTGGTAGATTGCGTGATTACTTACCAATTATCAATCACTTACCCCTTTGCAACCCAAATTAGAATAAATAAGAATGTTAAAAAAAAATGAGTTAGCAATAAAATGCATTGTTTATCTTTTTATTAGAAACCACAAATTTTGAGATATATAAAATAGTTTTTATTATTAGTAAAAGTTTCATTAGTTAATACTTGAAGTAATTTTTTCTTGGTCTACATACACCACTAACGTATATATCAAGCAAGATATAGGTGTTTAAATGGCCTAATCAGAAATAGTTTATGGTATTAAATATACACCCTCCTTTTCAGAAAAAAAAAAAGGTGTGTTCAATCTATGTTGGGCTTGACAAAGTACAATATGTAAAAATTGTGCTGTCAAATTTAATTTAATACTGGGGCCTGAATGGCCGAATGTCTAGTGCCTCGCGCTTGTGCCACAGGTTTCGGGGTTCGAGTCCTTAAGGGTGCCATGGATGTTTGTAGTGGTTCGAATCCACTTAAATCGTAGGTCCAGGTTTCATATGACCAGAGCGTCAGGGAGCCAAGTCAGCGCTTTTACTTACGGAACAGAAGCAGCCCTTCCCCTTCAACCATTAGTCCATACGAGTTCGTAGGTGTGGTCTAGATGTCTACCAAGTGGGATAAACAAAACAACTCTTAATATATTACCACGTAAAAAATTATTAAGCATAATATCCATGTAACAAATTTTGATCCAGCAAAAAAAATTCTGAAAAACGTAAGAACATCGATATGTTCTGTTTTGAAGATACCACTGTGTTGAAGTGAATGGGGTGCAAGTGAATTAAAGCAGGTGATATCCAAAGTAACAATCATAAACGAAATGGCATATCATAGAAGGTTACAATTAAAAGAACTGCACAAATGAACTGGTGGAGCCAAACCAGACTGCTGCCATTAAAAGCTACAAACAACAATGGTATAGAGGAGTTCAAACAATTTCCATTACTAGTTAAAAGATAATCCAATGAAATTATTTCCATGCTAATTTGAGTTACATGTTGCAGAACTGGTCAATAAACTTCCTGACGCTTGGGTGGAAAAGTTTCGTAAAACTATTCAATTATTTGTTCTGATCGATGCAAATATTCTTTTATCTACAGTATCCTGGATATTTAGCTAAAATGATTAATAGCATCAGTAGGAAGTGTGTTAACGACGAGCAGAAAGGAATTGGAGAGAAAGATGATTTGGCGTGCGATGAGTTCATTTTGGCGTCAGTAGTTTCAACTTGCCTAATTAATTATCTGCCAGATATAGTTAGTAATAGTTAATGATGATCTCAGATAGTGATATTCTTTATTAAAATATATTTTTAAAAATAAATATAACTCAAAAACTTTTGTACATCAAATATATTACTACAACAAATATTTTTTACTAAGAAAAATATTTTGAGAATAAATTTTAAAATTAGTGTTTCTAAACAAAATTTGATGTCAAATTCTCAACGTTCTCTTCGTTGACTACTCCAAGAAATTAAATGAAGTACCGAGATCGCTTTATTCCAGTCTCATATATTTTTGGTATACGATTACTCTCCATTACATGGGTTGTGTTGAGACAAGTTAACTACACTTCAACTTTTAAAGAATCAAAAATAATGTATCTTGAATGTTTTCCCCAAACTCACCAAAGTGCTGTAATCAAATGTCCCAAGTTCAGAAAATCTAGTGAACAAATTTGGATTACTGATGATGGCACTGTCACACCATCAAGGATTCCCATGAAGATTTCATCTCCTTTAAATATTCTTGGTAAGGATATCCTTAAGTTCAGTATTTTCTTGACTTTTCTCGCAAAGCCTTAAATTTTGTATCCCACAGAACATTGCTTTTCTACCAGGCTCCGCATCTTGAAATTCCATCTCGATCCCACAACTCCATAATAAAAGCCATATACATTTCCACAATGCTTGCTCTTAAAAACCTTAATGAATATTTTTAAAGAGCTTTGAAACTGTGGATTAACGATTGCCTGATATTAACTTGCTACATGAATGCTTTCTGCATTTTTCTGGGGATGCGCTGCAGAAAAGTTCAAGCACTTTTCGAAAGCTCCCCACGTACTGCATAGACATTTATACACGATACGACAAATGCAAAATCGAAATGACTTGAATGAATAGTAGCGCCTTTTCTGCAGCTTCTGTATTGTATTATAACCCTTTTAAGTTTCTAAAAATACTCTCGCCAAAAGTTCTTTTACAATCCAGATCCCTTGAAATCACATAACTCTTTTAGCTTTCATATTTGTAAACTCGAAATCCTTGTAACGCAGATACTCAAAGAGCATAGTTTTCTGAATGTGAGCTGCAACGGAATTCAGAATAATTGCTGAATTTAAAGTCTCTCACTTATTTAAACAAAGATGCACACAGATGTATGGTTCTGCTACCATGATAGGTATATCATCCGAACAGAGTTGAGATGCTTTCTAACTCACTCGCTGGCTATTTTTGATACTTCCACTGCTAAAGTAAGTCGATACAACAGATTTTAGTGCTTTGCGTTAATATAGTAGCTTTGTGAGAACCTCTGGTAAGTCGAACCTCAAGCGAAACGCCGGAATCAATTCGAGTTACGAGCTTTCGGACCTCTTATGGAGGACTTCACTTTATGCGGATCTTTCGTGTAAAGAAAATGATTCTGACTCTCCAGAGGTTTAGACTCTTTACAGCACTTGACATTTTGAGCCAGAGAGGTAAAATATTATGTATATTAGAGTGTACCACATGTGTATGCATTACGTATAGCTACTGTACATTATAGTACACAATGATCAAAATAATTCCGAAAACAACTCGTAAAATTGAAAATAAATATGTGCATTAAAAAGTCAGTTACATATTAATGCTTTTTT